>ML986697.1:81939-137148 GCA_010094045.1 Lojkania enalia
TTTTTTGCGATTTTTGGATATTGAGCATATCGCCCCTTGGTTAGGTGGTACTAAAAAGGGTACTGAGATTTTTTGGAAGTTCAATTTAGAGGAGTGTAGAATAGAGGGGCGAGAACGAGTGTATTATTCATGCATAAGGCTTTATAGGAAGCTTATATTGGGTTTGATTTGGTAGATGGGTGCGTGTATAAGCACAAATCGCCAGTACAGATGAATCGATCTATTTCTTGTATAACTACCGAGCAAGAAGGACTTAGGTGGTCTTTTTTTTTTTTTTTTTTCTATATAAGGGACAATAGGAGGGTTTAAATGTAGGTATTTTTTAGGTTTTCCAGCGTGCGGAAGACTACATATTACGTTCGAGTTCAGAGACAGGGCTCGGATAGTAGTATATCAATGGGACAATAGGAGCAGAGGAGCTAAATGGGCTGCTTGCAGTAATACTTTCGAATAGTTAGAATTAAATGTCTTATTTCCACGCCTGCATTCCCTTTTACCGAGTATAATTCTTTATACTGGCCTGTGATGTATTTGTATTTATATTTGAATCTATATTTGTATAGTAGAGTATAGTGTGTTTGCATTTGTAATTGGGTGTAGATATAGAGGTGCAAACGGAGGGATGCGGTACTTAGGCGATGCTTGTGAAAATGTAGATTGAAGCGGAGGAGTGAATACTGGACTGATGAAGGGGAATTCGAAACACTTGGCCGTGTTGTGCGGGCGAAGTGGGTGATTAGAGTTGGACCCTTGAATGGATTGAGATGTTGGACCACGTTTGCAAGTACCTAATGGGGAACTTGTCGCGTTGGGCGAGGGTAGTTATTGTGCTTGCCTTCGAGCGGTCGGTACGCGTATATCCATGCTGAATACTTGTCTAGAAAAAGGCTACGGCCGAGATAGGATGCGATGGATTCGCTGGCGACGAGGTCGACTGAGGATGTTGGCGTATGTACCACTAACAATTTATCTATGCTGCTGAGTAGAAGTAGCATTCGAAGAATCGGTCGATTGCGGTAGCGGTGCGGTACCGCGTATGACACGGTCTTTCTCTAGTGTATGGTGTACAGTGGCGGGAGCGAGGGTGCGATTGAAATGTGTGGTCAGGCTCGCCAGACTCTATATATCCGGCCACCCATATCAGGACTTTTGGAATTGACATACATGTATGTACCGGGTATAATTAGAACGCGATGAGTGTCGCAAGTTGACCCCTTCCCCCCCATCCCAGTGCCTGTTTTGCGCGTACCCGCATTTTGGATGTATGCCGATGCAGAATCCAGCCCCAATTCCGGCTTTCGGGTATCCCTTGCAAGTTTGCCCTGCGCGTGGTCTAGACTTTTACATACCAAGGCGTGGAGGATTTAGTAAAGCGTGTCTAGTTTAGGCTAGGTGATGATATCTATCTATATACCGAGGTAGAGTAAAGTAAGACGTCTTGCTCGTATCGGGGATCTAGGCTAGCATTGGCTTTGTGTAAATGGATGGGATGACATGGGATTTTACTATGGTATGTATGGGTGTTTGCTTCGTGAGGACTAGGAAGGGTACCACATACAATACGGGAATAAATTGAGTACCTACGGAAGCTTGACCTGAAACATACTAACCTAGTGGGTACCTGCTAGGAGCGCTCGTTATTTGGGGGTATCTGGCTTAGGAGAGGAGGAGAGATTATTGCGCTCTGGTGGCAGGGAGGGTTGTAAGAATTTCGGAGCGGAGAGTGTGGTGCGATTGTGGCGCATGTAGGCATTTTGGTGAAGGATTTGCCAGGGTAAGGGGATGGGTTTGATTGGGACTTCTGTTGAGGTGGTAGGCATTTGAAAGGGTTGATCGGGATGTTTGGCCTATCTATTAAATGGCATTCCCGATTTGGACACTTGCAGTCCCGGAGCGCATCCAAGGTCAGCAGAAGTTGATGCATCTGCAAATAACAACCTCGTCCTTTCCCCCCTGTAAGATGCAACAGCCACAGATGCTCGACTCGAGGTTCCACTTCGAGAAGTGAAGAAACAGCGATGCTCGCCACCCTTCGTTTCAGCAGTCGTCTCAGCAAGCTCCTTCCCCTGGCCATCACAACCCCCAAACATAATGATTTGCAGCTTCTCGGCTCCGAGTCCTATTTACCAATACAGCAGCATTCGATTTGTTTGCATTCCATCGCTTCAGGCATATCGGCATCATTAATTTACACATCGTTTTTCATACCACGTAGTCGTAGCCCTGCACTAGTTGTCGGCAAAGGTCTCGGCCCGGGCGATCTAGAACAGACGCACGTCTGTGGAACCCTCACATCCCAAGCCTCCCTCAACGCCAATCACTCGCTTTCCAGCGGCGAGTGGGCATGGCGACACCAGGCTCGTCTGGTGGAAATGGGGCTGGCGGAAACTCTGGGCATTCGCAAGCGAGTGGAGGAAACACGGCTAGAGCCCACCACATGCATTCACCGCCGCGGCAGCATTACCTCACCCTCAATCCTCTTGGCATCCAAGAGATCCCACACCATCCCGACATATCCAACTACCAGCCCACTTTCGCGAAGCTTGACGACTTTCTGCTTACCGTTCTTGAGGAAGTCAGGCTTTTCAATGAGAATGGCACCTGGCGTGATGGCAAAGTCTACCGTGTCAATCACCCGCGTAGGACGGAAGTGAAGTCGCTGAGTCGAACGGCGAATAATCTCAACTGGTGCCAAAGGCAGTCGTGGCATAGCGATGAGTGGCCATATACTTTCAGACATTTCGATGCGGTGCTGAGGGCCAGCCATTCGATGCACGAGGGGAACTACACGCCAGACGTCTTCGATGTGAACGTTCTCCTCGACTACAACAACATTCTTGCACCCGAGAACTTCTATACGGCCCCGATGATCGAACGCCTTCGAGTAGAGGGTTGGAGGAATTTGGAAATGAAGGGTATGTCTGCTTCTACACTCGATCATTTCTATCGATGGGTTGCTTGCAAGTGTCCGGTCACCTGACATTCCCTAGTCGTGGAAATGTTCCATCGCATGCCCGGACCAATAACGCATCGCGTCTTCACACAGCTCGTCATCTCCGCCAACAATACAAAATATGTCCAGAACAGGAAATTCCCCGTTCAGGAACTTTACGTCGTACAATTCCCCATGGACGTCAGCACGATTCCTGCGCCTTTCCTTCAGAGCCGCAGTCACGTCGACAATCGGGACAAGTTTATGGTTCCTACCGTCCATCAGGCGAGTAAGTTCAGGAACAAGTGTCTTGTGCGGGGCATGTATACCAGCGTTGAGAATATGTATGCCAACAATCGCCGCGGCGAGCTCGTCTGGTCCATGGCCACAGCCAGCGATGCGCGGGGCAGACTTCCACTGTGGGCGCAGAATAGGGCCATTCCTAGCAAGATTGCGAAGGATGTTAGGTTTGTGCTGAAGTATATGGTGAATATTGAGAATAGGAATGAGTGGGATGATTCGGCGGATAAAGAGGAAGATGCTTCGCCAGACGATCCCGGGTCTGGAGACGGCCCTTCATCTGAAGGTGGACCCTTCGGTGGAGGGGATGCTTCGTCTGATAGGCCCCCGTCAAGAGATGGGCCTGTATCCGGGAGTGGTCAGTTAGGTGAAGATGGCCCGTCGTCATCTAGAAACGGCCACTCGTCAGGTGGCCCGTCGTCTGGAATAGGTTTCTCGTCAGGAGAACGGCACTCGTCTGCAACAGATCCCTCATTGGTTGAGGATTCAGGATATCCTGGTCCGTCATCAAGCTGCGAACCCTTATTAGGAGGCGGCCCTTCCGCACAAGCAGGTTGGTCATCGAACAATGATCCATTAGCGGGTGGTAGCACTCCAAGGGCAGGCCCTTCAACACGTCAAGATCCATCAAGGCGTCCATCAGAAGAAGTTCGCTCCTCGGGAGAAGCTACTGCAAAGTCTGGATCAACATCTGGCGCTTCAGGAGTGTGGATGAAGCCTGGTCCGCCACCAAAGAAGGCGTGGGCTATTCGCCAGGCCATCCGGGAAGAAACCTGGCCAGGGTCATAGCGTGGCTCTAGTAATCCCAACCTTCGAGTTCCTCTACAACCAGTTGTCAGCGGACGGCCGACGGGTCCAACTACCCGTCCACTGCAGGCACACCAGGGACAATGTGTAGAAACTGCACGGCCTTCTCTTACTCAGGGAGGCTCCGGTGCGAGCGAGACACGCCGAGCCCAAGCATCTAGTTCACGGCAGGATGTTGGCCTGCAGGTAGATACTTTGGGGCCGCTGCTGATCTAGAGTCTAACTCAAGCTCACACGTCTCAGGAAACCCCCACACCGGTGCCGGGCCCGTCTTCAACAAATACCAATCTGATGCGAGCTGGGCTGGCTACTTTCGAGCACCGTCTGTCGCCTCGGCAGGCGCAAACTTTTCGCAATTTGGAATCTGAAGTGAGACATATTTCTGAAATGCAGCTACAGGATACTGGTAGGGCGGCACCAATGGACCAAGAACGCAATCGTGAATCGGGAACGGAAATGGCTCATGCATCGCAGGGAGAACGTTCCACCAGTACAGGATCACGATCGGGGGTTGAGGGGCGGCTGGTGCCGCTGTCGTGGCATCATAAGTATACGGGGTTGCTGCAGTGAGGGTTCTTTGGGTTTTTTTGTGTTTATGTTGTTCTTTAGTTTGTGAGGATTGGGGTGGAGGGTGGTAATGGTTCTGTTATGTGATGGGGGGGGGGCCCTTGGGGAGTGTTTTTGAGAGCGATTATTGTTGCACGAGTTCTTAGTCAGTAATAGTAAATGGTATTATTACATTTCCCCTTGAAGGAGATGCGTTTCTTCTGGACTTTGTCTAAGAGACATCGACTTCGCGTAGTAGACATGGTGTTGACATTGGTGCGCAGAACCCTGGTACGAAAGTGGAGAGGGCAAGTGGAGAGGGCAAGTGGAGAGGGCATGCAGGGTTGAGCGCGTGGCAGATGGCGCTTGGCTGCATCTGGACGCGAGCTCATGGTTTTGGGGGACCAGAGCTCAGCCGCAGACTAGCATGCGCGGCCAGCCTTTCCTTCGTGTCGGCCGTGTTTTGTCTCCTTGCTCCCTGCTGCTTGTTTTATCTGTCTACCTTCAGTGCGGTCATTAGATTGTCCCGTTTAATTGATTTTTATTTTTCTGAACACCTTTATAGTTGCGAGTTTTTGTACGAGCGAGTGGGTTGATGATGGTTTCGCGGGGATAAAAGCGGGCTGACGTAGGGATATCGAACCAACTAGCGCATGATCGATCGAATAGGCAGCGAGCCCTGCCACACTTCGTCGAACTGGGTTTCCTAAAGATATTTTGAGGGAAGGGAGATATATGAGACAGTGAGGGATGCAGGGTTTCAATGCCCAGGGATACGCGAGGCCAGGGAGTGGGACGGGGTTTGCTGGTAGACAACAGCAGCAGCAGCAGCAGCAGCAGGTGTATGGAGGTATGTATCCTTGCTACACCAAGCGACGAAGGGATTGCGGTTTGGGAGACCTTTTCGGAATTTTGGACTGATGCGTGGGTTTTGTAGGATACCAGAGTGCGGTGCCGAGTTCGAATAGTCAGTGGGCGCCGCCGCCAACGACGATGAACGCGCAGGGTCCGGTGAATAATGCGCAGGTTGGACAACAGCAGTGGGGGCAGCAAGGCGGTTGGGCGCCGCAGCAGGCGCCTGTCGGTCCTGCTCCTCCGCCTACAGCACCAGCGCCCGGTGGATATAATCCGGGGACGTATGGGGTTATGCCTGGCGCGTTTGGGGCGCAGGTATGTAGATCTATCTCTGGATTTGGGGGTGGGCTGATGTCTTGGGGATGATGGCTAACGGATTTTTGAAGACATCAAGTCAACAGCAGTATACGACGCAGCAGCAAGATCAACCGCCTCCTCCACCCCCGAAACCACCAGGTTGGTCGCAGCAAACCACGTATGGGACACAGCAGCAACAACAGCAGCAGGGCTATCAGGCACCACAGCAAAGCACAGGGTTTGGACAACAAGGGCAGCAGGACTTCAGTCAACAGGGACGACAAGATGGATATCAGCAGCAGACTGGGTTTCAGAGTCCCGCTCCTGCACAGCAGGCATACAACAGTGCTGCTCCTCCGCCACCATCAAACACCCCCGGTGGTTCATATTTCCCGCCTACTCAGAGCAGGCCAGGCTCGATCTATGGAGCGGACCAAACAGTAGGATATTCAAGTCCTACGTCGGCTACGGCAACGCATCCACCGAATTCTGCCCTGAGTCCGAATGAGCAGCATCCGGCATACATACCCCCCTCGTTGTCTGGCCAGGGCGTCCAGTCATACATGCCCACGAACACGAATCCTCAGCCTGGAGTCTACGTCCCTCCTCCGCCTGACATTCCGGCCTGGCAGCCTGCGGCTCATGCCCCGTTGCAAGGAGGAAGATTCAGATACACGAAACCGAATGTGGATCCCAGCTTTCAGCCGCAGCAACCACAGGGTTTCCAGGGACAGATGGGGATGCAGCAGCCTGTACAGCAGCAACTCGTACAGCAGCAACCCGTTCAGCAGCAACCCGTACAGCAGCAACCCGTACAGCAGCAACCCGTACAGCAGCAACCCGTACAGCAGCAACCACAATACGAGCAACAACCGGTTCAACCCCAGCAGAGCCAGCACCAGTTTGGGCAACAAGGTCAGATCCAGTTTCAGCAACAGCATCATCTACATCAACCGCAGCAACAGCCTCAGGGGATGATGCAGGCAGGACAATTTGTGCAGCCTTCTCAACCTATCTCGCAGCAGTTTGTGCATCCGGATCCGCAGCAGGGACAGTTTCAGCAGCAGCAACAGCAGCAGCAGCAACAGCCTCCTCAACAGATTACTCAGCAGCCTCAAAACCAGCAGATGCAGCAACCGACGCAGCAATTCTCGCCACAGAGCGCTCATTGGCAGCCAACGCCTCCAGCAGATCAAGGATACACGCAGCAGCAGCCAGCTATTCCAGCTCCATATGGCACTCAGCAACTCGTCCAACAACAAGGATGGCAACCTGGACATCAAGCTCAAGAATCGGCCGTCGGGCAGCAGTATCAACAGGGTCCTGATCCGGGCATCCAAGCTCCCAAACCCATCAGTGGACATACTGGATCCACACCCCCAGGTTTCGTCAATGATATTAGCCCGCAGAGCCAGCCCGTATCCCCGGTTCAGCAGAGGCAAAGCGTAAACTTCGGATCTGGCCAAACATTGAACAATCTCAGCCTTGGGCGAACAAACTCCGTGAGCTCTATTGCTATGACTGCGTTGCAGAATGCAGGAGCCAAGACCAGTTCTCCCGCGCCGCAGAAGAATCCAATACCTCCTCCACCTCGAGACGATGCATCGAAGTTCAGCGCCTTGGGCGCTGGCGGGCCGTCCGACTGGGAGCATTTTGGTGCCGGCGTCGACGAAATCGACGACGAGGAGTTCTTTGGCGGAAAGAAAGACGAGAAGAAGATGATGATGGATGAAGCCGTGCAGCTAGACGGCGGCGAGTTCCGCTCCGAACTCCCTTCACAGTCTTCTCCTCCGTCGACGACAGAGGACTGGCCCACGCCTCCAAGTCAACCCATCAACGTGGGTATCCAGAGGCGCGATACGTATCAGCCTACGCCTCCTCCACCGGCGAAAACGGCATCTCCGGCACAAGGTAGTCAGCCTCAGAGCTTTGTGATGGATGATGGGGGATGGATGCCGTCGAATCAAGCCACGCCAATTCAGCAGCAGCAGCAACTGCCGCCTACTCAGGCGAATGCGTTTGTTTTGGGCGATGCGATTATTTCGAGCCAATCGCCGCAGCCGGCGAAAGTGACTGAGCCGCCTGCTGCGCAGCAGAACTTTGTGATGGATGATGGAGGCTGGGCGCCGCCGAAGCAGAGTACGCCTGCTCAGCAGCAGCAGCAATCACCTCCAGCACAAGCGAATACGTTCGTAATGGATGATGGAGGGTTGGCGCCGCCTAAACAGAGTACTCCTGCCCAGCAACCACAAGCACCACCGCTGGCTCAGCAGAGCTTTGTGATGGATGATGGTGGCTGGGGATCTCAAGCTGCAGCTACGCATGATCGCAACAGGACGCCAGTCCAGCAACCTCATCAACCTCCTCCAGCGAGCAATACGTTTGTCATGGGTGATGTGGGGTGGGGAGCTGCGGAACAGACGCCTACTCAAACATCCGGTGGATGGGGTGCTCAGGCGCAGAACCAGAATCATGATGCGGAATTGAAGGCAAAGAATGAAGCGTATGAGCGTCTAAAGGCTGATGTGGAGAGGGAGAAGGCTGATTTGCAAGCACAGCTTGCTAAGTTAAAGGCGGAGTCCGAAAAAGAAAAAGCCGAGTTGCACGCTCAAGTTAAGAAGCTGCAAGTGGAAGTCGAGAGCGCGAAGACGCATGCTGATGCTGAGAAGAATACTTTCAACGAGCAGATTGAGTCGATGAAGAGCACTGCGGAAAAGGCGAAGGATGATGCAGATATGCTGAATAAGGAGAAGGATGCAACGATTGAACGACTAAGGGAGGATATCGAAGGCAAGGACGACGTTATCGAGGAGAAGAATACTGCGATTACCGAACTGAAGCGTCAGCTAGATGTTGAAAAGACCAAGGAGCCACCGCAGCCCACACCCGCAGATCTGGTCCCAGACATCGATCCTTGGTATGCAGGGTCTTTGGAGCGGTACATTGCTATGCTTAGGAGCGAGGCCAACGAAGCTCAAGTCGAGGATAAGATCAAGGCTTTCACGAGCTTCCTGAAGTCTGAGTCTGCGATTAGGGGTCTGGAGTATTATAATGCACCCCCACCTGCCCCGGTGCAAGAACCCGTTGTGCCGCCGCCTCAATCCGAGCCCGGATTGTCCAGAGGACCATCCAATGCTTCAGCTAGGAAGCATGAAGTTCATATCCAAGTGCCTCAACAAGACGTGGATAGTGAGCCCGTTGTGTACAGTCCTGGTGGAAGACCGATCTTGCAGCGCAAATCGACAATACCTTCTCAGGATAGTGTTACCGCCGAGCATTCTTTCATCATGTCTTCTGAACCGGTACAGAACAGTTCTACTCAGGAATCTTTCAGTAGGGATAGCTTCCCGAGTGATTCGTCGACCCAGCGACCTATTCTTACGCCAACGAGCTCTACAGACGATGATTTTAATAAAACGCCTATCCAGCCCTCGCCGGAGGAGCAGCCGCAGCCGCAGCCGCAGTATAAAGCTTACGTCCCACCTGCTAGTTCGAATCCGACACCTATGGAGGTTCATCATAGGCAGTCGATGTCGTTTGTTAATATGGCGCCGACCTTACCGCTGAACACGTCGAAGGCAAAGTCTGATGAGATATTCTTCGGTGAGCCGCAGGCAGGTTCTAAACCCGCAAGCCGACCGACAACGAGCACATCCTCCCACTCAGATGTTCCGATTCCTGCACCACTGTCCTTTACGCCTGCGCCTCCTGTGGCATCCACGCCGAATAAAACGCCGCTTGAGAAGTTGGAGGAATTGTTGCCGAAGCGGATTAGCCAGCCAGAACCTAACGCACGCCTACAGGAGATACGAAAACAAGCCGAATCACTATCCACAGACTTCTCCTTCATCGACGAGCTCACCAAGACCTGGGAGAAGACGGCGGCCGCCACCCGCAAGAAGAATGACCGTGAGCGACACCAACGACAAGAAGAATCGGAAGCGCGGACAGACCAGCTGTTCAACGATAACGAGATCTCGTACGCGGAGATTGGTGATCTTGAGGAGGGTTTCAAGGCCAAAGAACTAGAGCTCAAGGCCCAGGAGGATCGCGACGAGTATAAAGCGTTTGTGGAGCACGTGTTCGATAAGGTGTATGATTCGCTGCAGGGCGAGATTAAGCGGCTCATGGAGGGGCATATCGAGGTTGAGGCCTTGCTCCCAGCGACGGTCTCGGGGATCTATGCCTTGTCTGCGACGGACGTGAATGGTGCGCCGAGCACCAAAGAGGCTATCGTCCTACTAAAGGATCTACATGAGTTGGTGGAATTGCGACATGACAAGGTCGTCCAGGCGGTCGCGGAGCGGGATAAACGATACAAGAAAACAGAGATCCAGCCCCTGTATGCGAAGGGCGAGGTCAAGAAGATGAAGTCCGTGGAACGCCATTTCGAGAATGCCGAGCGACAGGCCGTCGTTCGGGCGAAGGGGGAGAGGGCTGAGCGGACGGGTGAGCTGGTCCGGGTCGTCGAGGAGAGCGTCGTCAGGGCCGTCGGGACCGAGCAGAGGGAGATTGAAGGTATATTGTCAGCAATAAAGAATCTAGATGATGGCGGCGATGACGCGCAGCCCGAGGCTGTGCACAGGGCGAGGGAGACGCTAGTGATGCTGAAGAGCTCGAGTAAAGAGCTACTAGCGCTGTTCAATAAGCTGGAAATGCAGCTCAATGCCGCGGTCTTCGAAGCCGAAATCGCGAACGCGAAAGCGACAAGTGCTGAGCCGGCGCAGATCCAGAAGTTGGAGGGGGATATGAGGGATAGCGAGAAGAAGCTCGTGGATGAGTATCTACGCAGGATTGGCGTTATTGAGCAGGATGCAAAGGAGATTGAAGATTTGGTTGCAGCGAAGGGTAGTTCTGGGTGTGCAGATTCTGACATTGGAGCGCAAACGAGTAACATGAATCAAGAGAAAGGCGGGAAGGCGAAGGTGTTGAGCGAGGAGGATGAAAGGGAACGGAGGCTCAAGGCCGCTCTTGAGGAAGCGAAACGACGGAATGGAGAGAAGGTGTAATGGATGCAGCTTGGAGAGAGCATTTCTGGTGTTTTGGTGTTGAAGGGGGGGGGTTAATTTGCGTTGGTTTGGATGGGGATATCCTTGGTTTCTGGGGTATTGTGCTGTGTTGGCGGCGGGATAAATTGCCTTTGTTTATAGTTTTAATGGCATGGATATGTTGGTAATGTATTCTCAATCCGAGTCTACATGTACAGTGCGAGGTATTATCAAGTTTGAGCAGACGAGGAACAATAACTTTGAGGACACCGTTGATTATGCATATCAGGTATATGCAAAAGCCGGAGACTAACTCGCATCTGCTCTGACTTGAAATGCCCTCCCCCCTCCCTAGATTGCTCCATGAGTTTGCGCTTCAATGAAGCCACTCAAAACACGGGAAGTACATTATTAGTACTAGGTTCCATTAAATTGGGGCCAAATACACCTTGGTGAGAAAATCTCTTGGAGGATCCCAAGTAATACGTCGAGCTAGAGCAGGCCCGAGAATCTTATCAGCTCTCTCACCCCGCCCGGGCGACTTGCATTATCTGTATAGTTGGGAGGACTTTAAAAACCAGTATTTAATAGAAAATTAGCGACGTACCATTGCTACTAAAATAACTACGGTATTTTACTAGCCAGGTATTCCAAGATTATCGCGGGTTCTGTAGGCAACCCTAATGGTTTCAAAAGAGACTTTGCCCGCAGCCTCTCCCGGTTGCATGTATCCTGTTGCGCCCCATTCTTCATCTAGCTTAACCGCATTTGGTGTACGCTTTGCGATTAGTGTTTCCAACATTGTAGTCATGTTACCCAAATTTGAAGCGTTCAGTAACGGATAAGGCGGATATTTCTAGACATCATATCCCATACATCTCAACATTGGTCTAGAATCTTAAACTCGTGACCTTGGAATTACGACATCCAAAGAAATAAACGTCACCCGGTCCGTTCCGTATGAGAATCTTATCTCCTACTTTGGCACCGCCATCTTTCGAACAGGACAGAGTGCTCTTAGAGATCTATACATTGTAGCTGCCAAGGCCGCCTAGTATTCTAGCCCTTGATTTCCTAGAGCTGCTGATTGAAGTCCCTGGCTCAACATGAAGATCTTTGCTCTCATATAGGTCATCCGTCTAGGAAGTCATTAAGTCTGTGGTTTGAATGTGGAGTGCTAAACCGGTCTCAATATTATATATTCCGGTGTCTTCCCCGGTGGTAACAGTACTTGAGTTTATCTTTAGATCCTATGGGCCCTCGGTACTTCTTTTCCAGGTATAAACCAGAGCTTTCCAATGGGGCAACTTGTGCATTTGGGGTCCGATCTTAGTTGTTGCAGTGTCCTGACCTCTTGCGAAAGCTTCCTCAAATAAAACCTTCGTCTTCCCTACTTCTTTTTCTTTCATCTCAGAATGTACCCATATGGTATTACTAGGGAGGTCTTGCACCAGTTCCTCTTCTTATGTCCCATAACATACGGGTCCTAGTCACCATTGGTGTCGGGACTGCAGACCGAATTAGGTGCGGACATGTTTCTTCCTATGGGCAAGATGGGCTTTGGAACACAATCAAGCAATATAGGTAACCAAAATTATCCGGAGAAAATTTAACCAAGAACGCTTTCCAGGTGAGCGATTCGTGGGAATTACAGCTGTAGAACAACATGTGTTGGTGCGAAGTTAAAATCCAGCTCAAATTTTTGTTGGTATTAGCGGAGTAGAATTCCTCCAAAGCTTAAGGTACATGTGCGGTATGATATGGAGCGACATAGTGTTCCGTAATATACTAAAGAATAGTGGTAATATACTCTTAGTTTAGGTATTTATTCCGTATGAATACCATCTGTTGGTCGTAAGCCACTAATAGTTGTTCACTTCACCGTACTGGGTTGCGAGACGAGAAATTTGCAGGCAATTTCCTTCTGACTGCCGCGATTTCTTACAAGTGAAGCACAGATACGTGAAGATGGGTCTCCTAACAGTTCATGTTAACGGGCGTTCATTATTGAATTTCCACTCAAATTCTGGTTGTGAGCACTTATCCAACAAAAGACGAGGGGATATAAATTAAAAGCAGCCTATTTCAGGCCTAGCTCCTTGCGAGTCAATGAGCACCTATATGAGGTAATAATAATATTCAAGCTTATGTTACAACCTCGACAATATCAGATTCTTGTTCTATGGTAATATTCGCCTCAACGCTAGCGAAAAAGGCATACATATTTTCTTTAAAATAGGCTCGGCGTGTTCTACAGACAAAGTGGGAAGTTCCGCAGCTATAAACTTAAGGACAAAGATGAGAAATAGTTCTCAGAAGCTATATCTCCACCAAATTCTGACTATTTGTCCTATTGAAGACTTCTCCTTAAGAATTATAGAGCCACAATCCACGCAGATTTGAATAGGATATCCCCTGATTAGACGCTCAGGTAAGAGTAATTGGCTTCTTTTTTTTTTTTTTTTTTTTTTGGTAAAGACCTTAGGGAGGGAAACGGGCCTTATATGATTCTATAAAGAATGTAGAGAACTACCAATACAACTACCTCCCTATATAATAAGAAATCATTATTATCCAAAAGAATTAGTCCATCGAGGCTTGAAAGTGCCTCTAGGGTCATATCTAAAGGCGTAGTACAAGACTGCAAGAACTACAGTACCAACAAATATTGACCAAGCTGCAATAGACCAATGTTTCGCTTCTTCCGTCACATTTTCCTCTCTCTTAACCAAAAGCAACTTATATCGAATCCACTTATCCAAGGCGAGCACCTCGCCGAGAATCCAGAGCAGCCCCAAAGTCGCAATATAAGCTAGAACGATGATGTTCGTCCCTGTAAGAAATTCTAGCACCTTTTCTTTCTCGACAAAAGTGAAAAGAAAAAAAACCCCAACAGGCCAGGCAGTCAGACTGAGGAGACCGGAGACGCCAGCGCAGAAATAGAAGAACCGATTCGTCCGATACGTGGGTAGGACGAAACAGGCCCATGTCAAGACGAGGTATGCGAGGCATGCAAGGTAAGTAGCAGGAATCCAGACCACCAATGACACAGCGTATATCTTACTATCTGGATCGCCAAGTATGCCAGAGAAGTCGATAAAAGGACGCAAAAGGACGTAGAAAACCCAGCCGAGAAAACAAACTTGCATAGCAATGGCCGCAAATCCGCACACCATTTCGAATATCTCTAGATTGGCTTCCAGATGCTCCAATCCGGTTCGCATCCATCGTGGTTGCCCTGATATTGCATTCTCGTCTTCATCATCGGCTTCTAGGACTTGGTAAGAGCTGCGTTCTCCGGCTAGGACGAAACATTCCATAATAACGAAGTTGGCGATATACAAGCCGCCCCATGCTTTTGTCCATCGCAATCCCCCTAAGGCCATTAATTTGATGACCTGAGGCAGCGTGCCAAAAAAGAAAATGATATATCTGACTGTTGGCAGATTTTCGAGAGCTTGAAACCCTTCTTCTCGGCCTTGGCGTCTTGATGGCCTTGATCGAATCTGCATGACTCTGATTGCAGCATGCGTAGGTCCAGTGCAGTATCCCGTAAGCACATAGATGGAGAACCGGAGAAGTTGTGCGAAAGCGTCAAAGCCACACACAATGGGCGAGCTTCGCAGGTAAGTCCGCAATTGGGGTGGATACTGCAAGACCTGGCCAGAAGGCTGGGTCATCGTACTTAGGGCCAGAGGGGCCAATGCCCAGAAAGCGCTCTGCCATGATACCTCCTTGGAAGAAGAATCTATAAAGTGTGAGCAAGGTAAGTCTCAGTATGTCTGAAAGTAGTTAAGGTCTCACCGTCCTGCACCCAAGCCCACCACATCGTGGCCAACCTCGAACCAATGAAAAGGTAACGATGGCACAAAAATCAAAGCAGCGAGGAACTGCGTGTGGGTACTTATACAGGTCCCACCTATGCCGGTAGGCTGGTGCATGAGATTAGGTCTGTTGAGGCTGAGGCTGAGCGTCTATGCCGATCTAGGTCTTGGCTGCAGGATCTCATCTTGGAAAAGATAAGCGATTCGTAGTGCTCATCAAACAGTAGACATACACGGGTAGCTAAACATTACGGAGTTCCAATAATATGATAAAATGAGAATAGGTTACGTTAGTTAGTCAGAGTCTACAAAAACTCTTCTAGAAATCTCAGACAATACCCAAGGTCACCCTCTTCAGCCCACAATTCGCCGGCACTACTGCCAGATCAAACTGAACTTCTTCCACCACGGCCCCTCAATAGTCTTTGGCGGTATCTCTTCAGCCAGGACTTCTGCCATACCCGTCTGCATATCCACATCCTCGGGCCTGTACGCCCACGGATCATGCCATGCCCAAATTCTATGCCCGAAATAAATCACCAAGAAAATCGGAATGCCAATATAAGCTGTCAAGAAACTACTCGCGTTCCAATTCTGGGGCCAAAAGACGTTAAATCCGTTGATTAGGCAAAGGAAAGTAAAGCCAGTGATAGCCATATAGGAGCCGTAGGGTTGCAGCCATGAGTGGTAGGGCAAATCGGTGATGTTTTGCGCTCTGCAGGCTTTTCGGAAGCGCAGGTAGACGATGCCGCAGCAGATCCAGGATATGAAGCCGGAGGTGTTGGTCAGGTTGACGAACCAGTTGAATACAACGGCAGAGCTGGAAGCTACGTTTAAATAGGCTAAGCCGCAAAAGAGAGAGGAGGCTGCTACGGCGTAGTACGGAACGCCTGATTTGCTGCACGTTTTGAAGACGCGAGGCGCGTTTCCGGAGAGGGCCAGCGCGTAAAGCGAGCGGGAAGAGAGGTAAAGAAAGGAGTTTCCGGAGGACCAAGCGGAAATGATGATACCGGCATTGATAATCGAGTCCAAAACGTCGATTCCTGCGTTTTTGATACCGACAACGAAGGCTGAGGCTCCAGCTCCGGCTCCACCAGATGTAATCGCAGGGTCGTTAGAAGGGCAAATAACAGAAATGGCCAAAACACAGCCGACGTAGAAAATGATCAAGCGGTAGATGTATCGGCGGGCAGCAGTAGGCAAATTTCTTCGAGGACTCTCCATTTCGCCTCCAGTAGCGACGAGCAACTCAGGCGCAAACGTGAATGGGAAAGCCGAAAGCACAAGCGTAGAGAGCAGAGCCAAGAAACGACCAGTATCCCCGGAAGCCAAATATGTGTTGGCGGCTCCAGGTTCCTGCCAGTACCGAAAACCTAAGCGATCGTGACTTGGTCCGCCGCCCCAGAAGAGAATGAAAGATACCATCAACAAGCCAAGCATCATGATAACTTTCGTTCCGGCGAACCAAAACTCCGTCTCGCCATAGAATCGCACTGGCAAGGCATTCAAGCCGACAATCACAACAATCATAATAGAAATCCAAACAGCAATATTGACAGGCGGATTCCAGTATTCGATGACCAAGCCAGCAGCTGTGATCTCGTAGGGCACTAGAATTCCGAGTGAGTAGAAGTAGAGCCAGCCCATGGCAAAACCCAGAGAGCGAGACACGTAACGGTATCCGAAAAGATTCATACTGGAGCCGGGAGTCGGGAGGTAGGCAGCGACTTCGATAATAGCGCTCACGATACAGAAGATGAGAAAAGACATAAAGATATAAGAGCCGAGGATAAACGCAGGACCGCCGCGGGCTAGAGTCTGACCACTGGAAGATATTAGATTGGACAGTACGTGGAAGTATTAATTAGAGGGTTGGAGAACTTGCCTGCCAACGAAGAGACCTGTACCAATGGTACCACCAAGAGCAATCATTTGGGCGTGTCTGTAGGATTTGCGGGTCAATTCAGAAGCTCCCAAAAGGGGTGGAATAGGCGGTCTTCAGATACCAAGGTATCCATGCAGCGCTGCCATCTTGGCAAAGATAGATGTGGTTGATACAGAGAAATTTGTGAAGCAAGGAAGATGAAAAAAGTAAGTAAGCGACCTGATGGGACAAGTGAAAGCGAAGAGATTGAAAAGAGCGAAGAGGCCATACCTAGACTTCAACCCTCTATGCGTACGCTCATAGCGTTCATCGAAAATCTCACCGGCAAGAATTTCCGGATTCACCACCGAACTTCTCCTGCGCGCTGCCGAATGGCGATTGCCCTCGACATCATAATTAGCGCCCTTCTCTTCACCCACTGGTTCAAGGACCTCTTTCTCAGCCATTTTGACGAACGGCCAAAATCTCCCTCAATTGAATTCAATGATGGGAACGGAGAGGAGATGAAAGGGCCAACTCACGACCCAACTATAGCGATCGGTCAAGCCGCAGGAACTTGCCCCGGCTTTTGTACGCAGGTTATATGTACCGTATCACCAAGCTAGACCAAGCTCACCGGGCGCCGCCATGCACGTAACCCAAGAAATGCTTACCTCCCTACCATTTCGGGGCACCCCACGAACAGTGACCGCGCAGCGCCACCTGCTGCTTGATCCGCATGACCGTGATTTGCGATTCGTTTCCCGTCCCACTGCATCCACACTACTTCTTCGCACCGTCGTTTTACAGGTCGGCGAAAATGATGGACCACGCGTTGGGAGGGTTAATCGCGCGATAAGATATGCTAAGACTTATCCCAAGACCGGGCATAGGGTTGGCCGTACGATAAGCCCTGGATATGGATACCTTGTGAAGGTTAAGGAGGTTCAAGGGCTAGGATCACCGTTGAGTTCGTATCTGGTTATCATCGGCGTGATACGAGTTCAATTATCTAACGCAAAGTTCTGCCGGAGAAAAGAGCTCCCCTTTGTGAACTTAGTCCATGTTAACTGTACATTGAGAGCCTCTCACATGCGATTTTTTTTTTTTTTTTTTTTTTTTGTTGTACTCCTCAACTTATTTGGGCATCTGTTCTTGGATGCCATGTAAGGTGACCAGCATTTTGCTTGCCTAGACAAAGGATTTAGCAATTGGTAATAATATGGCCAACGAGTGAAATGTCTTGGGGTTATCAGCCAAAAACTCCGACCAACATGTTCTAACGCCATTGAGTTAGTAATATGCCATTCCCCGTAATCCTTGGCCGCGTCACATACGGGGATTCCGATGAGCGGATACGGTAACGGCCCGGAGGCGTTGGCTTTCGTCGTTGAGCTTCGTCTTTGAGAATAGACTGACCGGCGTGGGGAAGGATCGCTGGATTCGATGTCGCGAGATCAAGATGTTCCACTCGTATAATTGAGATGTTTTCTTCATACCGTAATGCGCAAGACGAGCGAAAATTTTAATTAGGGCTCGACCAAAATCTGACGCCGTGGGACCCTGACGTCTTGGCTGCAAAGCATCCGATGTCGTCGGAGGAGGCTCAATAGGGCAGCTGGACCCTTATTACGAAACCGTTAGGTTCGCGTTGCGAGCCGAAACGTGGGACAAAAAGTTTTATACATAATTGCGCATGGTGAGCATGGGGTTCACGTGGCGATTCGGCTGGCGATGTCACACAGTGTCGCGTGAGATGGCTTCCTTAAAGTTCTAGAAGGTTTAGGGAGCATGGTCCACAAAAAGAGTTCTGGTATACATCGTGGTCAGATTCGGCGGAAGGAATTGACTAATACGATGTACTCATTTAAGCACGGAAGACGATTAAGACTGAAGAACAGTCGTATCAATCTTACACGCCTCATTCTACACGAAGTGGATAAATCGCCAACAGTGGCATTAAGTTTTTTTGGCGTGCTGAATGCAAATATTCTCGGAACTATTGTACCTGACCGCAGGGCTTGAGAGCACATGGAAATAGATTGGTTTATCAGATATGGTGTACCGAATTCCAGGTTATTCCCCAATACGCGTTCCGGTCTGCTTATCATTCAGTCAGCGGCTTGGACCCTGGCATTGATGTGCAGCTATTTGGCTAAGTTCGCAGTGCAGTCCCGGGACGTTTCCAAATCCAATCCCAGCTGGCATCCTCGAGCGGTACTAGGGTCCACAATATCGGGAAACACCTTCAGTAGCAACCGTTTTGCAAGGGATTCATTTAGGTAAAAGCAGTCCTTATAAGTCCAGAATCCTCGTGTGTCAATGACGCCCTTGTATCAAAAATTTCCTTAAGCCTTTAGCACTTCTGTCTTTCTCGGATAAATTTAATATTCAATGCTTTGGCTGAAACTAGTGATTTCTTCGTCTGCTGCGAATCTGTCTCGGATAACTCAAATATATGCAATTCATCTCAAAGTTTATTCGCTCCCTTACTGGGGACCAACGGATTATCTTGTCTATTGGTTAGTATACAAACTCTCCTTAGTTTATTAACCTTCATACCTTCATGACATTTCTAGCGTGTCTAATAGTTCTTTCGCACTATTCAATGCATTTCAATTATCCCGACCATATGATCCATTGCTGTTGTTACGTGTTATCTCAATAGAGTATAGCTTCTAACATAAAGTCAATGTATATAATGCCTACGGTACCCGTTATACACAACCAAAGCGTTTCTTTACTCTTTGATACCTCCCCAATCGGATAATTTTGATCGCTCCTAACATTCTCAGGCTTTCATACTATCTCGTTCCGTACATTCGAATATTCTAGAGGGGAAGTATGCTCTTTATGCTCTAGATTTTCAGAAAATTTTTTTTTTTTTTTTTTGGAAGAGCTTGGTTATCTCCATGTTGGGCATATTGTGTCCAAATCATCGGTTACGTTCGCTTCTGATCCTCCTATAAGTGTCCATAGTAACCATAGTGGCATGGTGAAGTTCGGTTCTACGGGCGATGAAGGTTTTGTGAGTGCTGCCCGCAGAGTTAAGGAGCTAGACGAATGAACTCAGTTGATTTACAGTCTATAGCCAATCGTCAAATTTTCTGACCTACTAAACTAGTACTGTAGACTCACTAGGCCCAATTGAAGTAGTGCTTCGCACGATCGGTTTACCTAGTACAGAGGCTTTTCGAAGAGCAAGGAAGCCTTGCGTGAGCCACCTTGATTTAGGACACGAGACGGACGTCGTCTAAAGTCGTTGGGGTATGGCGACAAAAAAAATGGAAGAAGGAACTAGAAGAAGTCTAGAGGACCATAAGGCATACATACAAAGACGCTGTTGCGAGATGTTTCCGGTCTCTGGAGTTTGAAGATATGATGGCGTGAGAAGAAACCATCGCAAAACCTGAGAATACCACATATCAGTGGATATATAAGAATCAGAATTATGAAAAGTGGATGACAAATGTGAAACTGTTGCTAGATTAAAAGTATTCTCCAATTATCCGCAGGTGATCCAGGCTCCGGAAAGTCCACGTTTATGAAGAGCCTGTTCAAAAAAAAGGGAGACAGATCTTAAAGACTTGCGAACCGTTCCTCTAAGATTTTCCTTCAACGCTCGGAGATCAGAAATGAAGATAATCTCAAGAGGCTTGGTAAAGAACCATGCTGCATAACTTTATGCAAATAAGCAAGTTGTTGCTATGCGAGATGCTTGCAGTATATCTCGAAAAGAAAACTCGCGTTGGTACTGTCAGCTGGCGAACACTGGATCAGCTGATATTTTTCATGAAGAGATCAAGCAATTTAAGTCAACCAATATCGAAATCCTGATTGATGCTCTAGACGAGTGTTCGGAGATTCGAGAAATCTATCTCGATACCTAGACAACACACTGCTCTAAGAGTGTGTTGGAGTAGCCGCTTCTACTAAAGCATGAGCTTGATCACCGTGCATGGCATAGAAATGGTCGTGAATAAAAACAACACGAATGATGTTCATGAATATATCCACAACTTGTTCCTCAAGGACACTCACGAGCCACTGAGGACAATTAACAAAGACATAATTTCTTATCCAAATAGTACTTTTCTATGGGCTTCTCTAGTCGCCAGCAGAATGATCAAGGCCTTTGCTGCCGGGAAAACAGTAAATAAACTCCAAGCAATGCTCGACGATATACGGGATAAATTAGACAATCTCTTTTCTAGAATATTCAATGATACTAACTTCACTGCCGAACAATGGGATGATCTCCAACATATTGCTCGACTAGTCCTCAGACCCATGCGACCCTTGTCCATCGAAGAATTGTATGCAGCACTGATGCTACAAGATTCAGCTCCAGATTAGTCGTTCAGTGACTTCATCCTTTCTCCGGAAGTCGAACAGCAGTTTAGAAAAAGATTGACACATGCATTAGTGGGTTTGATTGAAGTCATCTCTCATCCATCGTCTTTGATGTTTCTGGGAACTACCACCAGGGTACATGTTATTCATGAAGCTGTTCGCGAATTCTTCTTGGCGCAAGGCCTTCCGCTTCTTTGAGCGCCTTCACGCCAGATGTTAGTGATAAGCTGTTCCCCGTCATTACGAAAGCTACTTGAAATGGCCTCAGCGGCGAATCTTTAGACTAGTGCCGCCGACCAACACGACGGCCACCCTTCGAGATTCTACTTAATTCTCATATTCCAAGTCGCTCATGGCCCCCGCTTATGGTACGCTTTCTATCACATTATGCTTGGGGCTGCCTTTTTTGCACCTCCACATTATAGCAGATTTTGCAGTTCACGAGGAAGGGATAAAAGATCGATATCTTCTAGCTGCCCCTATCTGTAAGGAGGTCCTCTTAGCTTATTTGCGTCTCGCTTGCGATGCAGTTGCTCGTTTTGGTACGCTGAAGACATCAATATACAGACAGCTTCTGATAACATCAGAGCATCCAGATCTCTTTGATATAAGTGACGAAGTGCTGGCAGAGCTACTGGATTTCCCAACCAGGTTGATAGCCTGCTCGTAATTCTTCAGGCGGAGAGGAGTATCCCTTTTCGAACAACTTTCTGGTAATGACTTTCAAGGAGAATCAATGGATCATTTCCTCGCGGCCTTCTCTGTTAGGTTCCCACAATTCAAATCAAACATGGCGTTAGAACCATACTGAGCATCGCCTCATCCCGATATCGATAAGGGAATGACTTCCTCGTGCACAATTGGCCATACATTATCGCTACAGAATAGTCGGGGCCTTTTCAGTTCTCTTCGTATTTCTTTCTCAAAACCTACGTCGTTCGCTAGCCGTTTGATGCTTCTTAAACGCCTCTAAGAGCCAGATCTGCACTACATGCGTAGAGAAGATGTAGTTTTGGGCGTGGATATCGTAGAATGGAGGGTGGTAGACCTTTCCGGCCGGCTTTTACATGCCAAATTCCCGATCATCCACATGATCAAGCCGGACATCTACTTGGGTCCTTAAATCTCTTCCCTTGATATGCGAGTTATTTTACCGGATATCCTCTGAAAGCAGGGATGCCGTGAGCGAAAGCTGGTATTTATTGATGCAAATAGGAGAATGCGACCTTAGCTAGCGAGTGGATCCGGTCTTGGCAATTACAAGTTACTTTTTGAGCCTTGGACGCAACCAGATTGTTGGCCAGAAATAGACCGTGAATCCTACTCAACACGCCTAAGAACATTATCCCTGCTAGAAGTCAACTGGCTAATTTTCGGCCCTATTTGTTTCTGATGAATGATTTGACAGTTTAAGTAGTCGTGACAGGTATAATTTCAAGATGGAACTCACTTTGAATCTTGACCTGACGCCTAAAACTCATAGAACCAATCTAGGCGGCGCGAAACTGGACCTATCCATTAGTTAATCTCTGTACCTGTCGAAAATTCCTTATTATAGTTGGTCTTCTGTATACCAGCAACTTTCCAAGCTCATTTTTTGTTCACAATCAACGCAACCTATACCTCTTTACTATTTGCTACCTTATTTGAGCGTAATAAAGGATTCCTCACGACTCCAAAGTTTGACTAATCTCCCTATTCGACACTGACCTGTCGTCGATTTTATCTGAACGCAATTCATACTCCATTGTTGTGCTAGGCCCCGGAAGAGAAACAAGGCCAAACTCGTCCGTTTCAGTAAATAAACTGGCATCCGGCTGCTTCCGCCTCGAACTTGTGAATGGAGTTGCTATCCCACTGAACATGCTTCTGTGTGATCCGGAACTGGACCTCGAAAACGATTTGAGGGCCGACACAGTCTTCCGGACCCAAAGCCAGTCCGCAAACAACTTTGGTAGAACCGGCAAGCACAGAACGAAGAACCCCGATATCATCTCCCCAATGCACCATAAGCCCATTTCAGTCGCGTAGTATACGACGTCCTCGTTGTTGGCAAATGATATGCTGCTATTGATTCGGTGGCCGGCCGACACTATAGCGCTTTGGAACCGGGAGTCAGCAACAAGTCACCACGGGCAGACATACGGATATGTGACATACAAGATACCTGTAGCAAACAAGACAGCAACTCCAATCTTTTTATTCGTTGACATTTGCAAGCCCCATATCACTTTCTGAGGAAGGAATAGAATGATGACGTCTGAAACGAAGTTGATAGCGGCGGTCACAATATTCAGTTTGCCCATGTCGAAACATTTTCCCTGTATAAAGGGGTTCCAAAGCTTCTCCCGCGGAGTGCATCCAAAGATTTCCAAAAAGGTGCAGATAACATAGAGGACCACATTAACCCATAACGTGATATGACAGGTCCACCAGAATCCGTTTCGATTTCCAAGGGGAACGAAGATTTTGCTCCAGTGAAGCAGGACTCCGACTTTAAGCGACATGATGACGTTTCCGTATACAGCTGATCCAGTATTTATATACTCCGGCAAGTGAGAATGGTCCGCGAACTACAGATCCTGCAACTTACGTAAAGAAAGTGAGGAAGGTCTTTGAGACGAACGTTCCATTGGTGAACTAGACAACCGACCTCTGAAGTAATCTTCCAAGAAACGTACATAAAACCTGCGTAGGCTCCCTGAAAGATCATTAGAGCTCTATTGATACTAGGTGCATCGTGACTTACTAGAGCAGCTATCGCAGCAGCTGGAGAGTGTCAACATAGTTTAGAGCGTTAGGTAATCCTTGAGATTCCTTCCGCTCTTATGGACTTACCATCTTCGATATTCAACTTGTTGTGATAGAAGTACCTTACATATAAGCGGGAAAAGGTGAGCAACGTTGCAATAGTAGAGGTAGAAAGGATGACCCCGTACCCCAGAGCATTTCGATTCTCCGGATCTACAAAGTTGGGTTGAACTCCTGGCGGAGGCTTCAGCGCAGGTCCTTCCATCAGGATTCTTTGTAGCTCTGGGGAGAGGCTTGTGAGATCGACCATGTTAATGTCCAAAAGTCTTGGATGTCAGAATCCAGGAGTAACGAAATGGAAATTCAACTATCTATAAGCCGGGAAACCATTAATATATTCTTCCCGAGGGAGTGGTTTCGGGAACAGAACCCAGCCATCATGTAACGATCAATACCTTGGCCTTGGTGATTTTCGCACGAGTATATCTAAGAATGCCCGCCTATCGATATAATTAATGCATTGGTATCCGCGAACCTCGCGCATGCGTGTCCCCTTATAGTTGGACTTTCTCATAAGTCGGTATTCGAGGGCATTTCATGCGATGATTATTGTCTGACCTGCACTGGTCCACACCATTGAGAGTCTCCGGTAGACTGGGGATGCGATAACGGAAGTCGTGCTTCCGAATCGGTTATGGAAGTCTGAAATTAACTCTGGGCATCGATTTTTTTTGGTTGCATGGCCGCCTTTTACTGGGCGCCACATGCATGGACGAAGCAATATCGATCGTGCGACATATTTTGGGTTCCGAAAGGGCTGCCGAGCAATATTCATATTCCCCACTCCGTCCCGCATTGCCGGGATGGGGCCTATTTTGTCGTCGTTGTCTCTACTCTCCACATCACCGAATTCCCTACGTTGATAGCAATATTATCGGCGTGCGATTATCGATGAGACGGTGAAATCTAGCCTATAGGTATCCCGAACGCACTTCCTATTACTGGCACTGTAAAGAGCTGTTAGGAATTCAGAAATTCAGTTCATCATTCAGCAATACATCTATCTTGCCCCTACATCCTAGCATCTTGCATCAATGATGCCTACCCATAATCCTATTGATATAAGAACCTCAAGATCATATCCCCGACATCGTTTTTTTTTTACAGCTTATTTACAAGTTCTTATAGTAACAAAAAACATATATGCCACAATACTAGAGATTTGCCCAAGGGAACGCCTCCTGAAACGCCTTGGATATTTAAGTATCACACAAGCCCCCTCCAAAAAAAAAAAAAAAAAGTCCAATAGTGCTCGAAGTATTCAATTAGTTCATCCCCGTTCTACATCTCAATCAGTACCTTCAACGCCTTCTCTTGGCTGGCTTTCCCAAAAGTCTGGTACGCCGTCTCCATATCCCCAAACTTGAACTTATGCGTAATCAGCTTCTCCGCGGGCAATCTCCCTGCCGCTAGTAGCTTCAACAACATCGGAGTCGTAGTAGTATCAACCAGTCTCGTCGTGATCGCTGCAACGCGTTAGTCTCAATCCTTTGACTCACCCAACCCCCCCTCTTCCCATGACATCGAAAAATCCGAGTGACATACCAATATTCTTATCCCAGAGATTCTCAAGGTGTAGATCCGCCTTCGCGCCATGGACACCAACATTTGCAATCGTCCCGCCCACCCCAATCAATTCCTGACTCTGCTGGAACGTATCTGGGATCCCAACAGCCTCAATAACGGTATCGCAGCCCTTGCCCCCGGTAATCTCCTTCACGGCCTCAACAGCCTTATCCGGCGTTGCCGTATGCGTAGCTCCAAACGACTTCGCAACCTCCAACCTATTCGCATCCCCATCAATCGAAATGAGCTGACTAGGCGAGTACAGCTGCGCTGTAATTAGCGCTGCTAGACCCACCGGGCCCGCGCCCACAATCGCAACGCTGGATCCAGGCGCAACTTTCCCGTTCAGCACTCCGCACTCGAAGCCCGTGGGGAAGATATCGGATAGCATGACTAGAGCCTTCTCGTCGACGCCCGTGGGCACTTTATGTAGGCTATTCTCTGCGTTCGGGATCCGGACAAACTCGGCCTGGGTGCCGTCGATCTGGTTGCCGAGCTGCCAGCCGCCCGTGCTACAGTGCGAATACATGCCTCTCTTGCAGAACTCGCAGATGCCACAGCTGGTAATGCAGGATATCAAAACGCTGTCACCCTCTTTAAAAGATTGCACGCCTGCGCCGACGGAGGCCACGGTGCCGACGCCTTCGTGGCCCATGATTCGCCCCGAGGGAATGGTGGGTACATCGCCTTTCAAGATGTGCAGATCCGTACCGCAGATTGTTGAGTACTTTAGCTTGATGATGGCGTCGGTGGGTTTCTCCGTCTCGGGCTTCGGGACCTCAAGGAGCTGGGGTGGGCTGTTGGGGCCCTGGTATGTGAGCGCTTTCATGGTGAGAGTGCGTAGGAAAGTGTTCGATGCCAATGGACGGGTAGGTAGATGGGAGACGTGGTGGAGCGTGTGGTGCAGCGCGCATCGAGCTACGTTCATATTTTATGCGGGCTCAATTGCGTGGCTTTGTGTGGCTACGGGAATGGGTCTACGCGGAATCCGGAGTAACGTGAGGGGTAGGCCGACTATTTGGCGAAGTGGTAACACGACATGAGCTATTGTGTCGTGGCTTGGGAAAAAATATGGTTTATGCGTATTTTGGACGCTGGGAGATTTTGCGATGGTGCGGTGGTGTGAGCGGGAATTAGCGGATAATGAGAGATGTGCGCGCTCAGGTGGGCGCTCAAGTGCTGCCACGTGCGGGGAATTTGTGCCTTGGATGTCATGAGAGGTGACAAATGCGGAGAAGCCTGGGTGAAATAGATGGATGTGGATAAGGCTAAGCAGAATCAGATGATGGCGAGCTTTTGGGTGGAAAATAGGAGTGGTCTCCGTTGCAGCAACTCCCAGCGGTTCAGCCCCTCGCCTATCCCAGGATCAGTATACCTCATGCTTTTCTTTTCTTTTTCTTTCTTTTTTTTCTTTTTGGACAAACACTCAATTGTCCAGAGAGGCCAATGTCTCCGCAGGAATGAAGCCGCATATTGTGTGGAATGGGTTGGATCTGCCGTTGCATGGGATTTTCGACTTTCGGTTATCGGTTATCGCAAGCCCCGCCAGCCCCTCACACCCTTGGCCCGGAACATGCATATACGACGATCGAACATGAACGGGGCTGGGAACATCAAACCTCTTGTTTCGCGTCTTACTCAAGGCGGCTTTTAAACCTGCCTGGCTTATTGCCATCCACAGACAGCTGAGGTGATTCCAACACACCGATACTTGCCCTCCCGTCTCTCGAGGTAGTCTCACCACTCCGTTTCGGAGTTACCCGCCGCCGTTCGTCTTTCAAAATGGCCAGGACTCGACTCGGTAAGATCGTCTTTGCTTTTGTAAACCATGGTGCCGACATCCAGGGATATAAGACCACGTCAGGTGACACCACAACTGTCGCCGAGCGAACAGGCATCGTCCCGAGAATCTACCTCCCCTCACGACTCCGATGCTTCAGCGCGGCACGATGTTGCAAGGCAGAGCGTGCTCATAGAATTGAATGGCTGCGTCTGTTAGTATTCTGGCAAGATGTGGCATGTTCAACGGAATTTATATTATTTTAACATCATGCGCGTCCAGACTACAATTCTTGACATGCATGTGTGTAGGTCTGGTATGGCCTGTTTGTCGGCGACATGCTGCATCGTCGCCGACTTGGCACCGTCGAAATTGTCATCACAGCAAACCTAAGGTCAACAAAGAAACATATAGAGATGGCGATACCCAGCAAATGCCAATATCGTTTACCCCAAGCATATGTTCAGGCACAACCTCATTCGCAATTATTCAAGGTCCATTATCAACATGCCCTCCGCAGTATCGAAGCGAATAGTTGTCGTCGGAGGCGTAGCTGGTGGCATGGCAGCTGCCACACGAGCCCGACGGCTGGATGAGAACGCCTCAATTACCGTGTTCGACAAGGGACCATACACCGGATTCGCCAATTGCGGGATTCCGTATGCGCTGGACGGCGTCATACCCAATGATTCGTCTCTCATTCTGCAGACTCCGGAGGGATTCAAGAATCGATTCAACATCGACGTGCACGTCAACGCCGAGGTCACCAAAATTGACAGAGCCGCCAAGACCGTCGAAGTGAAGGCCACAGACGAGAAAGAATCGAAGCAATACCCCTACGACTCGCTCATCCTATCCCAGGGCGCCGAAGCCTTCGTTCCCCCCGTCGACGGCATCCAAGCATCAAACGTCTTCACCCTGCAAACAATCCCCGAACTCCAGAGCGTCAAAAATTACATCGCGGCCAATTCATGCAAATCCGTAGCCATCATTGGAGGTGGCTTCATCGGCCTCGAAGCAGCAGAAAACCTTCGGCTCCACGGTCTCGATGTGTCCATCATCGAATATATGCCCCACGTCTTCCCACCCGTCGACTCCGACATCGCCGAACCAATCCACTCCGAACTACGTAAAAATGGCATCCAACTCTACTTAAACGCCCGCATGCAAGGAATCGAGGCAGCCCCAGAAGGAAACGGAAGAGCCAGCGCTATTGTGCTATCCGACGGCATAAAAGTTCCCTTCGACCTCGCCATCGTCGCCGTCGGCGTCCGCCCCCGCGTTTCTCTTGCCCAGGAAGCTGGCCTCCAAGTCGACAGGAATGGGGTCGTCATCAACGAGTTCATGCAGACATCCGATCCAGACATTTATGCCGTCGGTGACATGATCTGTACGCCGCACCGCATCACATCTCGCCCCATGAGAGTCGCTCTCGCCGGCCCAGCAGCACGACAAGGAAGGCTGGCCGCCGACAAGATCTTCGGGTACGCGACAGCGGCTTCCGCATATCGAGGCAACATCGGGACATCTGCGTGCAAGGTCTTCGACCTCACGGTCGGCATCGCCGGCCTCTCGGTCAAAGTCCTCGAAGACATGGGCCTCAACCCCCTCTGGGTAACCGTGCACCCCCCAGACCACGCCGGCTACTACCCGACCGCGCACCCTATCACGCTAAAAGTTGCTTTCGAGCCGGGAACTGGACGGCTCCTCGGCGCGCAGGCCATCGGTCTGGCGGGCGTTGACAAAAGAATCGATGTCCTAGCCACGGCAATGCAGGGCAACATGACGATAACCGACCTCACGCACCTGGAGCTCGCGTACGCACCTCCCTACGGCAGCGCTAAGGACCCCGTCAACATGGCCGGCTACGTGGGCAGCAACGTGCTGGCCGACGATGTGCAGGTCGTGCATGCTGCGGAGATCAATATCCAGGCGTTGGCGGCCAAGGGCACGCAGATTGTTGACGTGCGCTCACCGTCGGAATTCAGCAAAGGCCACTTACCCAACGCGGTGAACATACCCGTCAACAATCTGAGGAAAGCTGTAGAAGCTGGTTCCCTAGACCAGAACAAAGACGTCGTAGTCTACTGCCAAGTGGGATATAGGGGCTATCTGGCATACCGGATTCTGAAGCACAAGGGGTTCAATGTGGTCAACTTAGACGGAGGATATAAGGCCGTCTCAGAAGGCGGTTACAAGGCTCTGCAAGCTAATTTGTGATAAATCTCCTACATCAAGCCTCGTTTTAGGCGAAAGCATTTGGGCAAAGCAATGTAAAGGCTAGAGCGGCTCGGCGTGTTAATCTAATACTCTGCGGATATAAACTAGGTTCTGGGGTGGAAGAATTTCTGCTTTATTTATATAGACTAATAGTTGAATTATACGTCTTCGGGAGTGGTTCGCATTCTCTCTACTTTCCATGCCAAATGCTCAACCCTGCTAAGACTTTCTTGCTAGCCACTATGTATTTGCATTCCATCCTCACCCTCATTTCAATCCCCTTAATCTCAGCAAATCCTGTATATCTATCAGCGGAGCCTTTAAAATTATCTGTGCCATTGAAGGCAAGAAACACAATCGTTGCGAGACTTTCCGATGAGAATATATTCCAATAAAATCTAAGTGATATTTCCATCACCCAATAAATGGTGTGCTAATATTTATGGCAGAGATGTATCATATCTAGTTCTAAGACAAACAGAAGATCTTAACCAAATACACAAGCTGGAAAACATAGTGACCTGTAAGCTATAACGCAACAAAACGCCTTTGCTATGAGCCCTTGCTCGAGTCATCGTAGAACAAATCTATACAGTGGAATATGCCATATATACAATATGCTGCCCAGAAAACCCTAGCGCCTAAAATATATGTATAATTAAGAGGGTATTGTGGGGTATGAATTCTGTTGATGCCAGTCCAAATCTATTCGATTGCAAGGAACAAAAAGCGTACTCGTCCTTCCTACAGTGCTCGATTCTAAACGGGCGTGCCAGATAAAAATTTACAACGCAATGCGCAAAGGTTAATATACTGAAAAGTTGTGGCGATGTTGATGGAATAGTCAGAGTCCGTGTAAGTGGAATCGCAGGACCATTCCCAATAGATAGTAAATGCGGTGTTATAGGACCGTGTTGAGGGCCATTCGGATGGTGATCCGATGGGGATATTTTCCTGTGATGAAGTCCTTCAGATTTGAGGACACACATCTTTCAAGAAGCGCTCGCTATGTCCGACCCGCTGGCTGCCGAGATGCTCCCGCCCTTGTCAGCCTGCGGTGGCTGATTCTTCGCATTTGCTTTCAACGTCATAGTCCTCTGGTTTGCGATGAAATCAAAGGCCTCTCTGTGTCCTTTCCTACCGTGATCGAGCCAGTTTTCCAGAGCCGCTCTATTCTTGAAGACTGGGTCCCTTTCAAACTTATGATAATTCCTTAGGTGATCTAAGTACGCGTCACGATTTTGGAACACGTAGACGCCGTCATGTTGACATTGGTCCCAGAAACATGCGTACTTAAGCCCGTGGTCGTTTGAGATGGGAGTGTCCCATATCATATCATGAGCGTCATATATATGTAGGCGTAATGCTTCACGAGTTTTGAAGGCACGAGCCACTTTCGTGCACGTCTTCACGTGACAATAGTAGACGTAGCCAGTCGCGTAACTCTCCCATCTTTCCGTGGTTGCTCGTTGCCTTCGAACTACGACCAGGGTTCGTGCACATTGAAGAAGTGACATATGCGTCTCTGGTTCCTTCAAATGCTTTATGGTGAGATCTTGAAGAGTATTCAGTGTCTTTGATCCATCTTTAGGGTCCCATTCGTCCAAGAGAATGTTCTTCATGCCATTCCCAGCATTGAAGCGGTGGTACTCGACTTTGTTATCTTCGGCCATTACATCAATTAACTTTGTGACGCTCTCATGCGTATCTTCCGATTGGGTGATTAAGTCTTTCATGAGAGAAATTGTATTCCATCCATCTTTTATATAGCTGAAATTTCGCCTGGAAGTACTCTTTTGTTTCGGCTCTTGGTCTGGGTCGGGGGCACCGGTCCCAACGGATATAAGAAGTCTTGGACGTTGCTCATGCATTTGAATGGCCTCATTTAATGCTAATTCCGCTGGGTTATTAGCAACCATGCCCCCATCACGGAACCTGCGATTTCCAAATGCGATTGTCCGGAAGTATAGTGGAGCTGCCGAGGTAGCCCTGGCGATCTTCCAGATTGGTTCTCGGTGAGCCGGTCCTGGATTATAATGTAGCTCGTGCTTACGTAGTGTGGAGAATGGCGAAGGATGTGGATGCTCGTAGCTTCGGAAGAGGTATTTGTGCTTGACGGCGTTACGCTCGTCCGCGGGTCCATGCGCAACAGCAATGCTACAAGAAAGTGAGCGTAATGAACTGGCTTAGCTCCGAACCATTATGGATACTCACGTCCTGCACCGGCTAGGGTTGCTTGCAAAAGAAACGTCCTGGGCCGACGTCCTCTGCATCTCCAATTCTTCCTTTATACCCACCTCAATTACGTCTTGGAGGGCCTTTTCCATGTTTTTTGTAGGGTACTTAGGTCGGAGAGCATTGAACCCTTTTATAGAGGTGTGTAGATGACGAGGCTTTGCGAAGACTGCGTTTCCGATAGTAGTGTATTGTTGCAAAGCTTTATCTATATCCATCTCCATCCTCGATAACATCATGGCGCTAAGGCTAAAAACAATTAGCGTTACTTCCATTTGATGAAGCTCTTTGAAAACGCTGGTGATCAAAAGAGTTGAGAGCCCGATCACAATAGGGTATGCCAATACTTACCCTCCAGTGCTTGTGCCGGCGATGTAATCAAAGTAATGGTGAGGCTTGAATTGACTAACAGACGTGGTACTGAGAAAAGTCTCATCAACACTTTTTGAGATTGCGTCCTCATCGTCATCTTCATCTTCTATCTTGTCGCCCGCTTCTTGTTCAACTTTCATCGGCTCGTCTCCAGTTAGCAAAGGCACAAACCATGGATATTCACTACTGCTTTGATTTGGTCCATAGGTGGTTAACTTCGGTTCCTCGCAGCTTGGATTTGGATAGACCCCCTAAGCATTGATTAGACATGTTTGGGTTAATTTTGATGCCGAAGAAGAATCAAGAAATGAAAACTCACAACATATCCTTCCCGTTGGCCTAATTCAATTTGCTTGATCAAATAAAACAGGCGTTTTAGTATAAGTAACGAGGAGTAACCCCGCACCCCACCCCCATCTAGGATTGTTCAGCCATGCTCCTAAATAAAATACAAGAGATAATGTAGATTACATACCAAGGGATAGGATAATCTTTCGCGACCAAGGGCTTTCAGGATTCGCGTCTGAATTGTCCGATCGATTACAGAGGGGCAGAGGCCGGTCTTCTGGTCCAGTTGACGAGGGAGATAATGAACTGATCTCTGATTCAGATAGTGCTAATGTAGAAGCTGCTTGAGGCTGGTTTGAATTATTTCCGGTCTGAATATTGAAACCTGACGGCCCAGGGACGTCCCGGGCGCCAGAAACATATGGAGGCACCAGATACTGTGTAGCCGCCATGTCTTCGTAGGATAAGACGAGGCTGAAGATAAATTTAATGCCCTTTCAGGAACCAGTGTCAGGCCGGAACCGTAGATTTTATGTCTGGTAAGCAAGATGAACGACGCAATGACCACCACCCCAGTCAGCCCCGGACGGAGGTGTGCTATGCTGTTGATCATGTTCACTCGTGGTGGCTATGAGTAGTTCGTCAGCTTTTCAGGAAGAGGTAAGGCCATATAGGCGCTGAATGCTTTGTGGCGCTGTCAAAAGAGTGTCGAGGGTCCCAGTCTTTGGGGCCAGCCTAATAGATACACAATTAGGCAACAGGGCCATGAGTGCCGGAAGAGGGGCTCATTCTATAATCAGGCACGGAGCTACCCTTTATGGTTGAAACCGAACGATTTAAGGGGTTGATGGCGTTATTGTGTTGGGGGAAGCCCTAGCTGTTAGGTGGCTACCGTCCGAAAAGAGAGCGAGAAAGCTACTCGTCAGCCTCGTCTAAAAAGAAATGTTTAAGTTCGATTGCGAATAGAATAAGGATGTGATACTGCAGTGCGAGGCAGTCAGTGTCGCTGACAAGCGACCACAATGTTAGCACTTGCAGACGAGTTTCAGGTGACTCGACTGCCGGTCAGATCTTTGGGGCGCCTTATTATATTCCTGTACGCTGTTGCAGATGACGGTCACAGCTAGCACCCTCGTTCCGTCAACGAACTTCAAAAACAGGGGTATTTTACTAACCAATTAGACAACGTATCGTGTGATCAGCCCTAGGAGCTACACTGCCACCCAATATCGTATCCTGCTGAGTCCTTCCACATGCATGATTTGTCCATATGAGAGGTTTAGATGTCATGCATGTATGGCGCTTCGCATAATATAAATTGGTCATCTCTCTACCCTCGCGCTCCCATTCCGGTAACTTCAGGGTAAATTTTTATTCTTTATACCGAAAATTGTACTGTGGACATCCCCAATTAGCAGATATCGATTCTATGTACTAGACTACACGAATCACTATTATCTTAGTGGACTACAGATCAACTCCCCAATGGCGAAGGCACATGAACCAGAAATAATCCCTAAGCCTCCACGACGGCAAAGTTCATGGCCTCGATCTAATAGCGTTGTCGTCTTTGTGAGATCAAACGATAGCCTGTATTTAGATGATAGAGACGAAGTTGAAGGTAAAGAATCACCCCTTGAAGCATCAATTGTGGAAATAGCTGAATGACATTCCAGCACACGAAGAAAAGCCTCTCAAAATTGAGAACCTTCCGCGATTGCCTTGGAGGTCAGGAAAAGACATATACATACCTAGCGATATAAAAAAGCACTCAAACGGAGCGAAAGGACTATCCAAGACTTGTGATTGCTGTCAATACGTGGCAACTGTTAATTACGACCATGCTGATCGAAACCTGCGAATCAAACGCGCCCTTGGATCTGTACGACAGCTTTATGTTTTTGAATACCCTCTCAAGCCGACACCCTGATAATCGTAAATTTCTAGTCGCTCGATCAATCGCTATCCTTATTTTCTCTCACCTTTGCGAATCATGTCCTCGCCACGAACTTCGAGTTACTTGGAGACCTGAGCTTACCGTCAATGGCCTCGTGAGATTAGCAATGTTCAAATCTCCAATATTACAATACCGAGCCAGCTTCGCATTTGGGATCTTTGTAATTCAAAGTTGTGTTGTATACTCATGTAGAGTATTTGATAGAACGGCCTCGCGGCCGCGAATAAGATCGAGTTTTTGGAAAATCATACCATGAAACGTGTCCCATGACAAGGACTGATGGGCACATCAATCCAATGCACACCACATCGAGTTTCCTCGTAATACTTTGGCCCCAAGGATCAAGCTATGTTGCAGGAAGCCTGCCTTTGCGTTATGCCACTGAGGAACAGCCCGCTTGTCGCCCAGGTGGCTTTTGTGCCTCAAATCGAGTTTTCTTCTACGCCCTCCTGAAGGGCAATCATTCACCGGAGTAAAAAAAACAAAAGACAATGAGGCTATCAAGCTGAAAAAAGAGATGGAACGCTAGAACAGTGAAAGCCCCGGATTTAGCAGGTGGCGCCAAAGCTGAAAAAACGTGGCTTGCATTTTTCGGAGCAGATAAGGACAGGGCAACTACACAGCCGCAGAAGGACTAGCACATGTGCAACGGAGGACGTGGCGAGCCGCTCAGCTGTGCGATGGGCTCGTCCGTGCCCTAGTCGGAGCACGTTGCAGATCCAATATCGGTGGCCCCGAAATGATAGTCAGAATGTTTGGTCCTGAATCCCCAACCTTCACATATGCTATCCGAGACCATGCTGATCGACATTCCGGTATTCTAGGCCAATGAGTCTGGATTCGAAGGCGCCTTTCGTGAATCAAGCTGGAACAAATAGGGCGTCATTTGGCGCATCGTGTCAGCCACGAATTGAGATTGCGCACAAGGACAAAATTCTTCCCCTCAATGGTCAAGTGTGCTGCCTTGGGGGCTTATCCGAATATCGTGATTCCATTGCGAATATCGAGGGAAAAGGCAGCGGCGACAAGGCTGAAGTCTAGTTTGAGTGTGTGACCGATCCGGAACCGGAAACGCTTGCGCGCATCGGCCACCCGTTCTTTTTTTCCTATTCGCGTCACCCCTCCTCCATTGACACCGATATTCAGATGAGATATTATTTGGAAATATTAGAGCAGTCTAGGCGAAGCCTCTCGCCAAATATTTCGGGAAAAGACAAGAGCTCCCTCAAAACCTGATCCTAGAAATTAAGCCGATGTGGTAAACCGCAACGAGCCGGTGTTCGATAATCCCCATATTCAAAAGACTTTCCACAAGTGCAGAAGAATTGAAATTTTTGAAACACTTCCGATCAATGAAATCCGTTAATAACTGCAGCGCTAAGCATGACCGTATAGGATTACATCATCTTCGTTGTAGTACGTCGATGCAAGCCGGCATATTATTGTGAGTAATGTCTTTAGCGCCGTTACCATCCTCATATACGTAATCCGACCTATATTATATGAGGGCGTAGATAGTAAGAGTAAGGCTAGTTATTACTTCGGCGCATTGGCCTAGCTTTGAAGCGTAATTCCCTGTGCTGAAGAAGCCGGCCCAGCCTGATGATGGTATGGAGTCACATCATAGCGAAGCCACTGTCTATCTTACGTACACCGGAAGGAGGAAAGGGGGGCCCCTTTCCTCGTAAATCTTAATGAATCCACAGGATTCCCGAAGGCGTCCAGATCGTAAGCTTGGCCGTACTGCTAGGCTCCCAGTTGCACCACAACCTCGACTCAGGATCTTCTTGCTCATTCAATTTTTTCGGAGACCCCAAAATACCTTAGAATTATTTTAAATTGCGTCGAGACTATTTAGAAAGCAGATATTAGCTCTAACAGTTGGGTAGGCAATCTAAACGATCCATTTCATAGCATCACCTCCTACAACCAAACTCCTAATACCAACCACCGCCTCATTTAAGCCACTCGAGCATCGAAAGACATAAGCATTACATTCAGCCCCCATACAAGCACGTGCACTCAGTCATCCAGAACATTGCTATTCTCATCTATCACACTCCCAAATGTCTAGTATTACGACTCCAATGCTGGCGTCACATGCACTCTGCATCGCCCCAGCCACGCAGGTGCACCCATCAACTACCCCATATGGTATAATACATCGGTAAGAAAGACGTCCCTACCTATCATTTGATATGCGGAGTTGTGATGAACATGCACAGCCACATCTACAACACCACCTCTAATCTAGCCATTCCGTCGTAGTCTTGAAAAGTTGAGGCTTCCGCCTACAACACGTAGAGATATAGAAACGGAAACCCTTAATCGTCACAAGGTATGATTACTGTTTGTGTCTGGAAGAATATTATAAGTATTCCAAATCTTTATGCATAATCCAAGTGTTAACTACAGCCCCCATTTCGGTATAAAAAATTGTCACGTGTTTCTACTATCCTATTATAGCTGGCCTGTTTTTCAGGCCTATATAGTCTCGTCACTGCCAGCATCTGGCCAGGCAGGCCACTTACCCTCCTTTAATATTTGCCTTGGCAATTGATGCTGCCTGATATGCGACAATGCTAAATCTCACGACGGTGCACCACTCTAAATTTGTGGGACATTGACCATTGACAAGCACATCGCAATCCATTAGCAATCATACTTATCCGACGGGAAATAGTGAATTTGTGCTTTCACTACTTATAACGGGTCAGAATCTCATCTATCTACCACAAATTCCAGATCCACAAATTTCGGCAAATAAAATAGCCCGCTCCAACAAGTAGGATAGCGAGATTGAATCACTCGTCCATCTCATCCACACTCTCCTCATCCTCTTCATCATAGTCGTCATCATCTTCACTCTCCGCGTCCTCCCCGCCCTCAAGCCCATATCCATCCTGAAAATCCACCAGTTGCTTGACCTGAATCTTGAACCCGTCGTCCTCAAAGCTCTTCCGCAGACCCTACATTCATTAGTCCATTTCCAATACCACTAAGGATGTTCAAACTGGGATATTAAAAGCATACCTCAACCATGGTCCCCCCACATGTAATGACCAAGTCCGTCTTCTCCGGCTCGAAAACTCCCAATACCACATCCCTCAAAATAGCCTTAACATCCTCTTCCGTAACCTTCCGTACTTCAGCCAGTACCCACTCACTCCACTCTTTGCCCACTCCTCGTACCACCATATCCGCGAAACTGCCCCTCGCGGCATCCAAAACCGTAGCCTTGTCGTCTACAAACTCCCGCACAATGCTACTAATAGCCCCCTCGAGTGCTAGTTTCTCAAACGCCCGCTTCCCGCTCACATACCCCTGGACTACATCTCTAGCCTTTGCGTAAGCGCGGTACGCATTCGGGGATTTGTAGATTCGGAATTTTAAGAGACCTGTCTCTATGTCTCGGAAGAAATTCGTGCCATATGCAAGTCCTGTGCCGCGAATGGACTGCCACATTGGCCCCTCGACGGCATCGAGGTACGCGATAGCGACGAAAAGAGGCGGCAATTGCGGGGAGGTGTAAGAGTCTGGCCCTGCGGATGTTAAGACTGCGAAGGAGGAGTCAATGGGAAGGGGGACAAGGTATGATATTCCGCCTGGCTCTCGTCCGATGGGCGAGAGCACGGCTTTGCGATTATCAATTGGGTTCACAGTCGGGTTGGTCGGGGGCGCTATTCTATCTGTGAGGTATTTGAATGTAGATATTGGGTTGGGGAGAGTGGTGAAGTTTGCGATGGCTAGTATGCGCATGTTCTCGAAAGTGAGCAGAGCTTTCCGGAGGTCTTCTAGTTTCTGGATGACAGTTTCAGGAGTGGTTTTGAGGAGATGTTTGAGCTGTTTGAGGTAGACAGCTTTGACGAGGGTGCTTGTTGCACGGACGGAGGAGGTGGCATCGTAGTGGATCATGCGGTCCACCGCAAAGGCCATGCTGTTTCCATCGCGTTTCTCATCAGGGACGTCGGCGAGCATCTTCTGGACCGCAGCGACGAGGCGGTCCTTGTCGAAAATGGAATCTACGAGGAGTGTCGATAGCCATTTGACCGCGGTTTCGAGTTTCTCGGCTTCTACGACAAAATGTATGTAGATCATTTCAGAATTGCCAATGTCAGTGCCGCGATCGACGCTGAATTCGATGGTATCCTGTTCGAGGATAGTAATGACTTGCTCAAACTCAATCCGCTTGCCATCTTTTTCTATCGGAGTAGCAAAGAAGTTCGTGAGGTACACGCCGAGAAGTGGCTTCAGCTCGACAGGAATAGCAGCCGTGCCCAAGGCAAGACCAAAGTGTACGAATGAAGTTGGAATGTGCTCGAGGTGGATGAAAAGTGGCAACCCATTCTCGTCTTTGTCAATAATCTTCTGGATCTCATTGTCCTGGGTCCCAAGTTTCTTCGCCAGACCGGAGCGTGCGGTAGTCGTCTCAAAGAAATGGATCGATTCGGTACCAGGAACTTTCAGGTTCGCCAACATGTCTTCTGGGATAGGCCTGTCATTCTCGGCTTTCGCTTCCTCGAGCTTCTTTGCGAGCTCCTTCATGCCCTCTTCACCAAGCTTCTCTTGTTGCTCCTTGATACGCTCGGTCTCCTCTTTCTTGATCTTATCAGAGAGCGCTATTGACGGTTTGCCCAGAATTGAGACGTGATGAGCATCCGATATCCATTTCTTCAAGAACGCTCGCCAGTCCTCCTCCTTCCACTCCTCGAGCTCATCAAAGACACGCAATGAAGCCATAGCATCATGGAGATGGGAGCCATTGCGGTCGCCGAAGAGATGGTCCTTGATAATCGGGTCCTTATACTCATCGTTGGAAACTTCCGACGTATACCTGACCTGTCGCTTGAACCTTCGGAGGCAATCCTTCATATAGTCCATGTCTAATGGCTGCGACACATGATTCTCGAGCACTTCGAAAAATCGCTTCTCGACTTCTGCTAGCTTACTTGCATCGACGCTCGTCAATGTGAACCAAATAATCATATCGTAGTGGCTTTTAACCCAGAAATAAACCATACTAGTCAGGTGCTCTTTCTCCACCAAGGTGTTGACGAGGATGGAGACAGAGGAACCCGCAAGATACATTAAGACAGTGTTGAGAGCGGTTTCAGCCTTGTCATCCTTAGCTTCAGGACCGAGGAACCCGATCTGGATCTCGCCCATAGACTCATCTTCTTCGGGGAACTCAACGACGTCAACAACCGTCTTGCTAAGCGGCGGAGTGCGCGTAGACTCAACCCAAGGCCGCTTGAACGGGGCATTATATTCTGGCACATAATCTATAACACCGTCTTCAAATTTGTCGAGAATGTCAAGCAAATTCGAATGATCGACCTCACCAATGAGAATGACACGGATATTCTTGGGCTGGTACATGTCTCGGTGAAACTGCCGTATGCGTTCTGCAGTTAGTACTCGGAGAGCTTCCATCATACCCCCAGTTTCGTAGCGGAAACCATCACCTTCAGGATAAAGGTGACGCCGCATTTGAAGGTCCATGAGATCGCCCTGCAGATTCTGACGGCCTTGCATCTCGGAATACACCACACTAAATATTCTTAGCCAAATGCAACCAAAATATTCGACGGTGGCCTACCCTGCATCGTAACCATTGCCATCGATGTGATGAACTTCGGTGTAGCAACCGGCATCAGTGAGTGTAGGTACAACAACATGGTCTAGATAGATTGGTACTATATATGAATGAGCAATATGTCATGCTGATGGAATTGATCATCTCACGTAACTGGGCGAAGCCTTCCCACCCCGCTGTATGCAATGAGTATACTGTTTCGGCAGTATCCGTCCATGCGTTGGTGTCTGAATAAGCCCGGGTGGCGACCTTGTCAAGCACACCTTTGTAAGGGTACCTTCGAGAGCCCTGATAACTATTAGTCTTGGATTTATGTTTAAAGCTAAAGCTACAGACCATGAAGCAAAGATGCTCAAGAGTATGTGCTAGTTATTATTAGACTTTGCCGAAGTAGCGAAATGAATGGCCGGCTCACGCGATCCAGAGTCATCATGAATTTCTGTAGCTACTGCGAAATACCCATACACCTGTCATACGTCAGAATTAACCGTATACATGGATAAATTAGCTAGGTTCTCTAACCTTGGGCCCCTTCCTATCGACTACGACAACGCGCATGCCCGTCCGTTGAGATTCATACTGTGTAAACTCCGCGTCTGTGTAATCTGCCTTGAAATTCTGAATCTTCTTAAAATGCGAGCCCTGTTCCACGAAACCCATTGTATCTAGTAAAATAGGCTTTTGATGTGCGTCAAAATGGTGAATCTGCGAATATAAAGGTGGAAAAGCTATGAATCCGATTCCGGTACTTCGTTGGTCGAGGGACCTTGTATACCCGAGGCAGTCTTTGTCTAGTGATGAATTCGTACTAACATTGTTCCTCATCAGCAATCAGCCGAACAACAGGGTGTGCGAACGAGAACTCTTCGACGTTTGCTAAAGAAATATGGCTCTTCGATGCCTGGATGCCCTGCACTTGTGTCTAATGCCCAAGAAGTGCAGCCGAATCATTTAAATCGGATTCTCAACAGTCCCACTACATTTTTGGGGGATTGTAAGGGTGGCCAGAAACCCGAGACAGTGTGTTCCAGACAGAGCGCCAACGCGTGGAGATACTACGCCGCACGTCTCGAACAAAGATGTCTTACCTTTGCGCGAAATCTAATTCGAAGGCTAGAATGCACCCAAGCCAGAGATGAAAAGATATGTACAGTCGAAGCAAGGCAAGCGCCCACTTACGGTGCATGCACAGCTGCTGGGACGACACAGCAAACTCTTCTCCTCTATCGCCAAGGCTGAAGGCACGACCGAAGGCGTTCTGATCAAAGGAAGAGTTCGTGAAAGTGTCAAAGTGCGGCTGAGAGTGATCGCGAGGGGGCTGTTTATCCCATGGCGGGGTGTTTGTGAAATGTATTTGCGTAGGGCTGAAGTGGGAAGCGCACGGACCACGTATATCCGCCTAGGGTACACTATTGCGACAAAGTCTATGACACGTTTTTGGCCCGGACACGACTTTGGCCTCGACATGATACGGGTAAATTAGTTCCAATGCCCTCGAAAGCCTCTATTCAGGAGCTGGGCGATGCCGTCCTGCAGTCTGTTGAGTATGGCTCGTTCCCGCAATCCGAAGATGTGGCCTCAGCAAACGTTCCTCCGGAGGCGCTTCCGAAACTGCTGGAGGTTGTAAACACGGCCCGGGAGGACACGAAGGTGCGTTGAATATCATTACATCCGCATATTAAGCTAATCGTTCAGTTTAGAACGAGATTCGAAAGGTATCCCGTGAATCGGCCTCGGACGTGGACGGTTGGATTGCCCAAGCCCGCAAACTCCAAGATGACATCAAACGCTCCCAAGAAACGGCTCATGAGATCGTGCAGCAAGCGGAAGCAGGGAAGGATCACATGGCTCGGGTTCAGGATGCAGCAAGCAAGCTCAGCTTCCTATACTCGGAAATCGCCTACAACGAGAACTTGGTACAAGTTGTGGAGCAACTACGGGACATCTTCACTTTGCTAGAGTCGGCTCATGAGGCCGCCGTGCATGGATATGTTATGCATGCTCTAGGGAGGCTAGGAGAGACTAATAGTGCTCTCAAACGACTTGGTCCTTTTGGCAACACAAGAATTGTCGGCATCTTGAAGTCGCGAGCTGGGCAATTGACGTCGGCAATTGCGGAGAACACTACCGAATTGTGGAATGCATTGATTGTGGTCGACGCAAATGAGAACCGCATAATTCTAAAAGATGAAGTTGAGAGTAGGTTCCATTATCGCAAACCTACAAAACTAGCTTGCTAACGGCTTTGAGGGGAAACGACCATAAACATCAAGACCGTTGTGGAAGCCCTCGAGAAGCTGGGCCAACTCGACACGTTCATTTCACGACTCTCTCGAAGCTTCGACGATATAGTGCTAAGTCCACGTTTGATGATTGCCTCCGACCAGGAAGTATCCTCGATCAAAATTGAAAGAGACGACATCCAAGTCAAAGGTCCCATTACCGATATGAGCGTCAAAGCGACCTTACTAGATATTCATGCTATTGCTGAGTATCTTAGCACACGTCTTCCTCCTTCCATCGCCGTGCCGCTGTCTGCTAAGCTTATCCCCATTATTGCCTCACGATTGATCTCGAATTGGCTCTTACCTGCTGTACCGATTTCCTTGGATGAGGTGCCTGAATTCTACCGTACTCTCTCGTTGGTGCACGGACTGGCCGAATACTTTGATGAGCTGGAATGGTCTGGGCAAAGTCGGCTGCGAGATTTCATAGACAAGTCTGGCGACATTTGGCTGACTAAACGTAAGGAATTTGCAATTGCCCGTGTCCGGAGTGTTTTTCCTCGGCATGTCCAAGAGAAAAATACCGTGGAGAGGGTTGAAACACAAATGGTCTCTAAGGGCGATGCTATGCTTAGTGGACAGGAAGAGCAAGACGAGGACTGGGGAGCAGAGTGGGGTGATGAAGAAGAAGCTGTCAAAGAAGCGGCTGCACCTCCAGCACCAGAGGTCGAAGAAGAGGACATGAGCGCATGGGGGATGGATGACGACGAACCTCCAGAGGAGCTCAAAAAACAACCCACATCAAACGCTCAAGGAGTTGACGAGCAAGATGAGGACTGGGGGGCAGATTGGGGCGATGATGAAGAAATAAAGCCAGCACTAGCACCTCCGGCATCGAAACCGGCAGAGCAGTCGAAATCAAATGGAAGCGCAGCCAAGCCGCAGAAACCTGCGGCAGAACAAGAAGTCACTCTGAGGGAGACATATACCGTCACTGCCATTCCGGAATCCATCATGGAGATTATCATGCAGGTCGTATCAGATGTCGCTACCATCAACAAAGCCGATGCTTTAGGTTCAGCAATTGCTCCTGCGAGTGGAGGACTTTACACCATCCCCAGCCAAATTATGGCCATGTATCGAGCCACAGCGACAACATACTATTCTAAAGACATTGCCGGAGATATGTTAATATACAATGACTGCTTGAGGTTGGCTGATCGACTACGCACATTCATCCATGAACTTGCAGAGGCTGACAAGACGTCCTCTCTATCGCAAGACCTACGCCCATTCATCAGACTGAAACTCGACGGCGATATTCAGGCTATCGAAGGCTTCGGCAAACGTGCTTACGGACGGGAAATGGAACAGCAGCGTACCATCGTGCGGGATATGCTCGAGGGCGCCAATGGTTTCCAAGGCTCCACAACGGGGCATCTCGCCGCTGAATGCGATAATGCAATTGCTATGAGTATTGATCGCATTGCGGAAGTCAAACGACAATGGCAAGGCATCCTTTCTCACTCCGCCCTTCTTCAGTCGCTTGGCTCGCTGGTTTCGACGGCCATTACGAAGTTCATCAATGATGTTGAAGAAATGACCGACATTGCTGAGGATGAGTCGAGGAAGCTTCATGGTTATTGTACCTCACTGTCCTCTCTCTCCTCCCTCTTCCAGACCGAGGATGAGAATGGCGAGATCCGAGACACGACGCACATGTACGCGCGGAACTGGCTCAAGTTCCAGTATCTCCGGGAGATCTTGGATTCGAGTCTTGTGGATATCAAGTTCATGTGGACAGAGAGCGAGCTGAGATATGAAATGGATGCTGATGAAGTTGTGGATTTGATAACAGCATTGTTTGCTGAGAGTGATCATCGGCGGAAGGCTATTGCAGAGATTCGAAGGTTGAGCAGATCATAGTATACTTAAATCAGTAGCAAATATTGATAGCATAGCCCATGAAAATATTCCCCAGTGTTACTTTGTCGGCAAACCCGGTGTCCGCAGTTACGAAAAGGCGAACAGGCATGGTCGGTGCTTTGCAATGCCGACTGGTGTCCGCGCTAAACCCAATCCAAAATTTTTGTCGCGACTTTTTGGACTTGCTTGCGTTCCATACCTAACAATCGCGTACCATGGCGTCGAATACAAAGCCCCCAGAGACGAAGGTACAGATTCGGCTGAGCACCAGGCATTTGGATCTAAAGTTTTCAGAGGACCCTGGTGCTGTACTGGTACCTACCTGTGAGTACAACATTCCAATTCTGCATCGCGGGGAAGCTAGTCGCGCCAACTTTTGCCTGAGATGAAGGCGTGTCCTTAGTTTTGAACCCCTATGGGAGATTTTATTATCTTATAAATATCTACTTTCTTGTTAGCTAATATTTTCCAGCACTTCGCAGGCTCCAACTTTCACGCCTCGTAAACAGCTTCTTGCAAACTTCAACCCCGCTCCCCTTCGACTTCCTCATCAACGGTCAATTCCTGAGATCCTCGATCGATGATTTTCTTACACAGAATGGAATTTCAGCTGAGATAACGCTGAATGTGGAATACACGCCTGCATTGGTCCCGCCCGTGCATGTCGCGAGCTTCGAGCATGACGACTGGGTTTCTGGCGTAGACATCCTCTCCCAGGGATCGCCGGCAGGAACATGGGGCGCTTCCATACCTAGCGGACAAGAGAGAATCGTAAGCTCTAGCTACGATGGGTTAATACGAGTGTGGGATCTTAGCGGGAACTGTCTCGCCGTTTCCGCACCTCCAAACAACGGATCCCGAATATCCAGCCTCAAGTGCGTAAATTGGCTGAACGACAAGACTATTGTAGCAGCCGGTATGGACAGCGTCGTCCGGGTTTTCGATTACGACGCCGATGCACGAACGATTACGCAGTCTCTGGAACTGTATAATCATAAATGGCCCGTCGAGAACCTCGCCGTGCACGCTCCGTCCGACCGCATCCTCGCCGCCTCGGCAGACACCACAATCTCCCTCTTCGCTGCTGCTGCAAAAGACAGTCCCGCCGCCCCAGACCATCTCCTCCCCTCCTCTACCACCGCATCCAACAAACGACGCAAGAAGTCCAACGACGGGAAAACAGTTCCAAGCCGTGGTGCGCATCGCACGCTCACAGGTCACACATCCGCAGTCTCGGAAGCCATTTTCAAGCCCGGGGATGCTACGGTCGCGTACTCGGCGTCCAGGGACCACACATTGCGAACATGGGACCTTACAACGGCGAATTGTGTCGATATGCGCACGACGGCGCATCCCCTGCTCTGTCTGACTGCATTGCCTACCCCTAATCTCCTCGCTACAGGGACATCAGCACGGCACATCACGCTAGCCGATCCGCGGGCCGATGCCACCCAAATTGCCGCTATGACGCTACGCGGCCATATGAATGCTGTGGTCAGCCTCGATCAAGATCCCAGTTCTGAATACGGCCTTGTTTCCGGCTCACATGATGGCACGATCAGGATATGGGATGTTCGAAGTGTGAAACCAGGTGGTGCGGTTGGCGAGGGCCAGGTTGGCGAGAGCGTTTATGTTATCGAAAGGGACGGGGCAAAGATGAAGAGCTCTGGTGAGGGTGTCAAAGTGTTTAGCGTACGGTGGGAAGCGGAGACGGGGATTGTGAGTTGTGGGGAGGATAAAAAGGTGCAAATTAATAAGGGGGAGAGCAGGTAAGCCTATTAGGTGTTTTGATGTTTGATACCACAGTGCTATATAGGAAATGCAGTTTGCTGGCTTCAGAGGCCATAGGCAGTTCACGATTGGAAAACAGAGTATGATGTTTTCTGATCATGTTTGATTTTGAATTGAAACGGGTATCTTGATTTACATCTCCAAACCTCCTACCTTTTGCTATCCTTCTACCCCCTTATATCCCACCTATCTCCCGTCCCATCACAACTTGGAATTTTCATAGCCATCTAAGCCAGAAAACCCCCACTTATCGCCTATACTCCCCGTAAATCCCTCTATACCAAATGCCCCGGCAACAAGAAATTCGCAATCCCTTCTTTGACAGCGTACTCATGCCCGCAGTTCCCACACACCAGTTTCCCCTCTCTGATACTCGTCTCCAGAAGTAGACGATGCAGATCCTTGGCGACCTGCGATGGTTCTCCCTGAGCAGGTGCAACAAGCTGCGAAGCGTCATCAGTAGACGAGGCGGGCGTAGCAGAAGCAAAAGGCGATACGGGAGCGGGGTTAGATTGCGGGATCACAAGATCCTCCGCCGCCGGTGCGGTCTCTGGTAATTCTGGGAGTCCGAGCTGCATATCATTAACACATCCACAACATGCATACGCCCATCCAATCCTGCCCTCTCTTCTTCTTAGAAACCCAAAACGGATAAAACGAATGTACGTACCTCGCGCGTAATCCCTCGCAATTCCTCCCACATCAGCCTTGGCAATATATTCCGCAGGAACGCCATATTGACGTCTGATTCCACAATCTCGAGCTCTGCATCCTGCGGGTGCAGGGGGAAGGAGGAGGGAGACGTCTTGCAGGTTTTGATGGCGCAGGTGAGGAAGTTGAGGGTTAGTAGTTTCATTTCTGCGCGGGTCGAGTGCGGATATGACTTGAGCGGAGTGTGGCGTGATGATGAGAATAAGGCACTTTGGATGTCCTGGTAGGTGTTGGGGGGAAGTTGGTTGTCTGAAATAGTGCGTGTTGGAGTGTAAAGGAAGATGGATAACTTGTATTTGAGATTTTTTGGCGGCGAGTGGCGGGGCAGACGGAACAGACAGGGTTAATGTTAGTGAGGCTCCTATTTAAGCTTATTTTAGCGTGGTACTTGCATCTGCATCGCTTACTGTAGGTACTGAATATAAAACACCACGAGAAACAGAAATCGAGAGAATTGATATAATAGAAATTGTATAGATATTGATGAGGCAGATGCTGCTGAGCTATCTGTTTGCGGCGCTGTCATAGACGCCTCCTATGAAGACCCATGTCTGCCCCTCCGTCATAAGTCATGATGCGCTGGGATATCATGAGCCGTGTATTCAGAAATCCACCAACGCCATGCTAGCAATCGTGATTCTCGAAAGAGGGCAGAAATGCCGAGATGCTAATGCAAATTGGCATGCCATCTTTCCCACCTGTCCGAAACGCCGAATTAAATAGAAAATTATCCCCCACACGAAGTTCAGGCCTAAACAATAGGCACCGAGAAGAAATAGGCGAGTAAAACCTTTATGGGAAATTCCTATAGGAGCTCGTGTTGCGAATAGAGTGATCATATACAATGTCGGGTAACTAGATCGGCTCTGCCTTAATCGTAGAAGAGATTGAAGAGATTCATGTGGGGACAGCTACTTGAAATGAACCTCGATAGTATCCATGTCCTCGATCTCCGAGTCAGCAATCGTGTCCATAGGTCGGAGACGTTCGCCGTCGAAGAGCAGAGTGATGGGCTGATTTTTCGGTACCTTGAGACGCTCCTTGTATGCGGCTGTAAGGTGACTAAAGGTAGTGTCCTGAAGAATCTATTAGCACTAGGCCTCTACTACCAAGGGAATAAATGTTAGTATACCGGCTTGACCTGAATCTTAAAGTCTTCCCTGCCCTTGGCCTTCAATATTAATCTAATCTTCTTTATTTCAGTCTCTGGCAGTGCTGCCGGATCCTCCAACTCCGTCGGAGAAGGGACCTCTAGAGCCTTCTTCCTTGCCTCAGCTTCAGCTGCTTCCTGCCGCTTCGTCTGCTGGAACAACTCTTCTGTCCAAGCCTGGAGATGAATCTTCGGCAAATCTTCATCGGTGTAGAGGTTCGAATCGCCGATAACAGTGATATTGCCGTAGGTGTCGACATCAACGCCCAGGCGACGTACTGTCGTAGTATCGAAAAGCTTGTTCCCCTTCCATGTAAGGAATATATTCTCCGTCATCTCCTTAGAGAAGCCCTGCTGACCGCACCACGCCATGCGCGGCTTTTCTAAGGGGCTGTTGATTCGTATCTTAATGAGCAGTGGTTTCGTGTTTGCAATGTCCGACGTAATGAAGAGTTGCACTACTGCGACCTTAGAGGGATCATCCTGGGTGCTTGGTGTGCCTGAATGCGAGCTCCTCGACACCTGTACTGCTTCCCTCGCACGCTCTCTTTCTCGAGCTTTGGCGGCTAGCGTAGCGAGTCGAGGGTCTTCGATTTCTTCGAGATCGTCTACCGGCGCGGGCTCTGGGACCAAGATGGGCTTATTACTCGGTTTCTGAGGGGACTTGTACAGCTCCTCGTCGGACTCAGTATCATCTCCCAAATCAACAATAGTGTGCGTCTTCTGGGGAAGGGAACCAGAACTTAAGGACTTGGTGAGTAAGTCGTAGCGGGCGGACAGAGAATCAGCTAGTAGATCTCCCGGGAGTGAAGGGGGGCTTTTACTGCGACTGGCTTACATCAGCTGATGCCGGAAATCTTAATGATTCAACTAGTTTAGATGGTGAAATGGTGTGCATACGTCTTGATATCTGTCTTCGTTCGGCGCCCTAACCCGCTGGCGGGTGACTTGATGTCAGGCTCCTCAGAGCTGAGCCTTTGCCGCTTGTGTCGCCGTTGCTCATCCTCTTTACGCTTCTGCTCCTCATGTCGGGCTTGCCTCTCCTTCTTGCGCCGGGCTTCTTCTGCGACGATATCCTTGTATTCATTTGAATGGCTGAAGATATCCTTGTCCTTGCTATCTTCAGGCTTGACGGCAGTTTGCCAGGCAGCTTTCTTGAAGAATGAGCGTTTCTTGGGTGGCGCTGTAGGTGCGCCAGTATTGGAATCCGTCATGGCGCAAACATCATCCAGGAAGTACGAGAAAGTGTTTTATGATGCGAATAACTCTAAGCGGACAGGGTAACGCGGAGAGAGGACCTTGCGCAGGACAAGCGGGCTAGGGAAGGTTGACGCGCGGTCACGCTTCTCGCGATTCTGGTAAAGCGCTGAGTCTGTGCGATCCTGGCCCGTCGGCGCCTTTCAACGATGCGCCGACATCATCAACGTTTGAGAGTGGTGCCCAGCGCTGGTGACTTTTACTTTCACTCTCCAGTGGGCTTAACACGTTACTAATCAATTAAGGTAAACATATTGATAAAGTCTATTACCTGTAAGTTTCCTCCATAATACCACGACCGTCCTGTCATGGCTGACTTTGGGACTGCATCAATTTCAGATATCGAAACCCAAATTCGCGAGTCAAGGGCTGCCTTGCACCTCGTACTTGCCGAAATTTCAGGCGACTTCTACAAGCTTTCGGAACTATTTGACGTTTACCAAGTCGTCAACACGCTTCTCAACTTAGTCGCGGATCCTCCGACAACGACATCCGAGATCGAGACGGAGATTCGCGAGTCTTGGGCTAGCTTGGACCTCGCACTCGTCAAGCTTTCACGCCACATCACCAAGCTTTCTGCTCTATTGAGCCATTACCGTTCTATTAGAGCTAGAGTCCTTCTTGACAACACGATGTCTACGCCGAGTAGCGATGACATTCAGCTCGAGAACGGCAACCTTGGGCGCGAACAGGTCACCGCCCGTGATCCCAGCGGCTTCTTGAGCCAGATTATCGGCGCTCCCGTTACGATCAAGCTAAACTCCGGCATCACTTACAAGGGTGAGGGCTGATCAATTTCTTTCAGCCATCTTCTGTCGCACTCTCCATCACAAAGCAATGCGCTATACACAGTCAACTATCTTACCGAGGCTAATCCTCAAAATAGGCAACCTCCAGTCAGTCGATGGCTACATGAACATCGCCCTCGAAGGATGTCAAGAAGTCGTTGACGAAAATGTCGTCCGCAGCTGGGGTGATGCCTTCATTCGCGGCAACAACGGTAAAGCTACACTCCCAGCTCTCCCTCTCTTCACAGCGTACATGCTAACGCGACCATATAGTCATGTACATCTCAGCCGATAGAGGGAACCCCTCATCGGGCTGAATTTCCCCGCTACTTCATGTTGAGAACCACAGAATATGGAGGTTATCAGCATTGGTTCATGAGATCATGTTATCACGGCTACCGCTAAGTATCGAATCCTTGGCATGCAAAAAAGGTCAGAATAATGACTTTGATGCTTTGATTCTCGGTTGGGAGTATCTACTCCAATCGAACAATTAAGTCCACTTCGTTCAAAACGTCCACTTCCTATGTCACAGTGCTAAGCTCTGTCGCTCAATCATGCATGCTCGCCCTATCAATTGCTTTTCGACTTCGCCACGTTGAATCCCCCGGTCCCTCGATCCGCGCCTTTCCACAATGTTGTGCCTACTCACCGAGCCCCTTCCGTGAAAGTGCAACGTCATATCTTAAACGGTCGCGGCGCCGGACCCCCATGCCCGTGCCCGTGCCCGTGCCCGTTAATTCCACTCCCACCTCCCTGCTCCCGGCTTCGCCTATCCTCGCCATTCTCCCCTCCCCATTTAGAATCAATTCCACACGTAATTCAGAGCAGCATTTGGCAACACCACGTTGAGGAATTGCCTGCCAATCGTTGTATACACTCCCCATTTTCTACTTGTGCACCTGCCTATATGGCGCCCAGGGCTATCCGCAAACCGCGCATCAAGTTTGAGAGGTATCAGAAGACAAAGAACCAGGGAAATATTATGTCGAGGACTGCGATGAATGGAGTTGATGAGGCTGAGCAAGGTGAGCAATATGAAGACACGGAGCGATAAGCGAAAAGCTAACCGGAGCAGAGTGCTTGCCCGTTGCGAAGTCTCTCCCGAAGAACCATGAGATTTCAGCGGGAGATCTTAATGCGGTGTTATCGAAAGCCGGTTCTCTGGCCCCTACAGTGACGACTGAGAGTACTTCTTTGCGTTCTACTTCGATTACAGTACCTTCAAAGAGAGCTACTCCAGATTTTCCGTTTGCAGTGCCAGTGGAGGATACTTCTCTAGTGTCTACTTCTATTACAGTGCCTCCGAAAGCTACCTCTCTAGATCATACTTTGATTGCAGCGCCAACCAAGACAGTTTCTTCAGCCCCCGCTTCGATTGCGGTGCCGCCAGAAACTACACCTCCAATCTCTACGGAGACCACTAGGATGCCAAAGAGTATTCCTTCGGTCCCTTATTTGGCTCCTAAGAAGTCCAAGCGTGCTCATTTTATGCAATCACAGTCTCCCGTTCCTACTAGCACACTTACCCATCATGAGGGTTCAGCAGTAGAAATTGATATGCCGTTGAGGGCTCCATATCGGATCCCTGTAGTGACAACTAGGGCGTCTAAGCATGGCCATTATGTGCGATCAGAGTCTTCTAGCCCCTCAAAGGCACTGTTTGAAGGGTTACAGGCGGCTATGTGCGCTCAAGGAAGTCCTGAAGGTAGGCCAACAGATTCCCCTCTTTCGTCAAAGAAGCTGATATTCACAAGTTCTAGAAGGGCCCCTACCGACCTATCCAGTTCCTCAACGGCAATCCTCGGCCTTGAATGAAATCAAGCCAGATCTATGCTTGGCTCTCGACTCCGCAAGCTCTTGTGCAATTAGGTATACATCACCTGAGACAGACTCATCCATACACCATGCCAGTCTTATGAAAAATGGAAAGGGGCATACGCAAGTAGAAGACACCCAGTCTTCTAAGATCGCCGCCAATACAATGAAGGCTCATGCTGCTTATCTAGCGACTCCTTTTTGCACCGACGATACTATCTCTATAACGCAGATACGTGGTTTGTGGAGAACAATGCCAGCGTTCATCGTCGCCCCTCCTACGCTTAGGAAGTCCAAGAAACCAGAATGTCTCCTTACTCGCTCCCTACCTCAACATGGTGAACAAGCAGCCGCAGCAACGGAACTTATTCCAAGCTCGCAGTCTACAAGACCGACCAATATCACAAACAATGGCAAATTTATCAATCAAGACTGGGACAGCACAGCCTCCGAACCTCCTGTTGTCTGCTCTGTCCCTATCAACATCAGAAATCCCCGAGGCCGTCAGGTTCCCACTTCTCCGGATCGCATCGACGAACTTCTCTCCATTTCTGTGAAGCCTGATATCCCTATCGGTGACCCGAGCAATCTTCAGCAGCAATTTAAAAGAAACGGTACCGGTCCCAATCCCACTCGAAGCAAGCACAGGCGCATTCCCCAGAATTTCTCCTTCAGAAAGCGTAATGTCCCTCACCTCAGGAACCCAAACCCCCTATTCGATCCCCGCATACAGGTTCCCTCAAACCTACACCCCGGAATGCCGGCATACTGGGGTTGGCTTCAAAAACATGGCTATATCGACCAAAACGGACAGATTTTTCTTCCTCAAGAAAATAACGGATTTGTCGACATAAAGCCCGCCAAATACCATAATCTGCACGGCAACGCCGTCGTGCAGAAAGACACCCACTACCCGACAAAGATAACCCGCGGATTCCAACCCGCCTCGAAACCTGCTTCCGCTTCCCAGCCCCGACCCTCTTCTCCCCCCCTGTGTCGCCCGATCATCATCCAGCAAGGCCAGGACGATCCGCCTAGCGAGCTCCAGGACAAGATTCCCCCTTACGGCACAATTCCGTATTACAAGTTCCTGAAGCGAAGCCCTATATTTCGCTTTAATGGGGAGGGCCTCCTCCTGCGCTCGCACATGACGGATCGCTTAGTCTTACTGTTTGACAATCCCAGCACAGCGCCTAGCTGGGCGTCTGCAATTCCTGGTTTGCAGGCTTCGAGGAGGGATGATGGAGTGAGGGAGAAGATGGATGGGGTACAGAAGCAAGAGCTGTACCGAGAGACGAGGATCATAAAGGAGGATATAAAGAGGGGGTGCAAATTGGCGATGAGGGCAGCAGATGAGCTGAGGCTGGAAAAGGAGGGTGAGTTAGTGAGGTGTATGAACCATAGGGAAGTAGATGTCCGGCTCAAGGCGGCGGTAGAGGGAGCTGGTAAGTTTTGGGAGGGAGTAGGATTATAGGGGTTTTAGTGAGCTGGTAAGAGTTGGGGGCTAGAATTAAGAGATTTACGGTATTCTGAGGCCGCCCGGGCCTGCTTCAAAAGTGCAGCCCAATTCAATATCGTAATCCACATCTTCCAGATTCATACCTCCGTATGCTTCCCCAAGCATTAAGTCGTTACCGTAGGCATTCCCAGAAGTCCATATTGGTGGCCGATTGGACGGAGTACATATAGTCGATCTTAGCTAGAGAAAGCTGCAATACAATCTGCTTCCCGAACATCGTACATAGCGTTGCTGAATCGACCGGCCTAAGTGTGGATAAATAATCTTCCTTGTAACAAATCCGGTCGCAACACGGCATTATCAATTTCAATCCCGTTCTCTGTAAGATCATCGGTTGACTAAAAGTTTTGACGAGTTCCGCCGCCAGGAAAGAGATTCCCAAACTTAGTCGTAACATGTCACGTGTTTCTACTATCCTATTATAGTTGGCCTATTTTCAGGCCTATATAGTCTTGCCAATACCAGCCTCTGGCCAGGCAGACCACTTACCCTCCTTCAATACATCAATATTTACCTCAGAAATTGATGCTGCCTAATACGCGAAATAACTCTCTCACACTCTTTTTATATATCTAGTATATTTACACCAAATTTGGAAGCATGCTCTTTTAGCCACACCATTTAGCCATGATAATGTGCCCAGAAGTATATAGCCATAGATTCCGTTTCTAATAAGTCTGACTTCGTGAATCGCTGCCCTCAACAATCTGTAATAACAACGCCGCACAGGCCTGCAAGATTTGCATTGTCTTTACACCAGGAATTTCTAGTATATTGTTCAATTGTGACAGGCACCTTGCTGATGACATTATCCTAGAGTGATAGACGTCCCCCTTGAATTAGCCGGGATTCCAACAGGTAGGCAAGTTTGACATGGCGATGTGGTTAAGTATTTGGCTTTTGTACAATGATTGATTGGTCGAATTTAAATTGTAGAACAAAACACATCGTAGTCTAAGGATACGGCTCACATATGTCCCAAACGAAAGTATAAGGTGTGAGAGAATTTACAGGGCGCTCGAAATCATGTATCAAGAGGGGACTTTGAAATTTGGTTGATGCCATCTACAAGATAAAATCATGATACGTCGGTGCTTAGAATGTCAACGTGAAAATCCTGTGGCAAGGATTGTAGTTCTGTTGGTATTGGAATAGTTTGGATACAATGATTGTACGTCTCTTGAAATGGCTAGAGCGGCGTAGACTCGGTCTCGAGGATCATAGCACTGAAGTGTGTCATACCAATCTAGATTAGACAAAAGCGCTTGCCACTCATAAGTTTCGCCTTGCTCGAATCTCCAGCGCCTTTGCTGCCATATACTAAATGTAGTATCGAAAATCCAATCCTCCCGTGGTTGGTACATATGATAGATCATAACATTTCTGTAGTCCCATGCGAGCTTTTCCGGAAAGATTTCTGCATAAAGCTAAAAAGGCATTAGAGCAACAATGTCCCAACAGAGCAGGTATAGCCCTCGTAGCATAGTGGTTTCCCCATTCAATAATTGTTCTTGAACAATCCATAGTCTTCATGCTCACTCCTCAGCGCAGACTCGAATCACCCAATTCCAAATGTCTGTTTGGTCGTCTCCACGTGTTGGCTTTAGATATTGAGTTTGTGTTATATTTCCTGTTCTCACTCTGAGTCTTATATTAGTCATGCGGACAGCATTGTATAATGCATCCCAACTACCCTTGGATATAGAGGCACACAGATTCTTAATTGATATAATCCCTTTCTGTTCCCTTTCTCTGGATATTGCTGATCTTAGGTACGTAATCATCCGGCTCGCCTTGGAGTAAATATCCCTCATAAATGTGATGATTCTTTTCTGGCTGCCCCACTGATTAATACAAATTTGATCGTAACAGAGGTGATGGGAAGTTTATACAGAATCTGAGAGGGTATGCTAACAATTAATTGACGGTAAGGCTTTCTGTATGCAGGCTGAACATCAACGTTCCACAAACTTTTCTTGTAGCAGACATCTGCTAGTCTACTTGCCTTGGCATACCTATTCTACTCGTCCCGGCCCACACATGCTAATAATGCGAACTTTCTAGGTATTGTTTATCGGCCACTGGCAGCAACGACGTCTGATCCCTGTCTTCAACGCCAATTTCAAATACGCCCTCTATCAAACCCTCACAACTAATTGAATTTACATACTCAAGCCATCGTATACTCCTCCCCACCCTATCTACTAAACAAACCCCAGTCCTATTAAGATAAAACGTATCAAACCAGTCTACATCCTTTACCCTCAGGCATTCAACTAACATATCACTGTTCATGGGATTCTTCAATCGGATAATTAGGATAAAGATCAACTTGTCAATTTCGGACACGCTCTTCGATCCCTCTTTTTCCTTCATTATTTCTAACTACCTACTTATAACCACCATCTAACAAAGTCAACATCTACCCCAAAT
>ML986697.1:141702-162818 GCA_010094045.1 Lojkania enalia
AAGCTTAAAGCTAAGGTTTAGTATCCTTAGGCTGGGGAGAATCTTATCCTATAGGTAGAAGAACTACTTAGATTAGGGTACGGATCCCCTAATAGTTATACTAATAAAGCAAGCTTTAAAAGTTGGGAATACTTCTCTCTTATTTATCCTTAGGACCTGAAACGCCTGTCACGCCTCTATCTCTTTATTACTTATAATAAAATACGATCGTAGAAGCGAAATTATTTCTTTAGCATTCTTAAACCGATACTAGTCTAATTTAGCTAGGTATTTTAGCTCTAGATACCCTTTTATAGTACTAGAGGTATATCTCTATACTAACGCTATGCGTATACGCTCTATCTAATAGTAATCTATATTAATCTTAAGTCGGTCTAAGATCGAGGCTCGCTATTATTTAAATATAGGTTTATTACTATCTATAAAGCTTTCGATCTTAAGCGTATATTTAGTAAAGTAGATTTAAGGGGGCTTAGGGGTAGCTGAGAGGTTTCTTACTAGGAGAGTCGTAAAAGTTTCTTAATATATTATTAGTTCTAATTCGGTAGTTTATAGAGGTTAATTAGAACTAACAGTTCTCTATTATATTAAACATACAATCTCCTCCTATAAAATTGCAATTTATTCCTTAAGGGTTAGTTTACTCTAATTTCCCTCTAAATTAGATAGGTTCTTTATTATAGGCCCTATAGAGAGGGGTCCGCCTGTCGTAGAGCCCCCTATAGGAGGTAATAGTTGTTCTATACGCGTAGATAGAAGCTTACTCTTACTACAACTTACGCGTATATCGGTTCTAATACAGGAATTAGAAGGTAAATTATAGTTAGATATCAGCGGTTGCCTCCGATTCTAATAGGTTATTAGTAGTCTTTAAGTTTCTACCTAGGCGTATTCTACGCGGCTTTTCCAAAGGTAATCCTAATCGCAGGGGATAGGAAGTTCTAAACCTAAAGGCTTCGGTTAATAAGAGGTCTTTAAGATCCTATCTAGATAACTAAATAATTTAATATAACGGTATATAAGTATTATAACCTAAACTAAATCGGGCGTATCTTAGACTTAGACGTATTTAAATAAACAATCGATACGATATTATTAAAGAGGCTATTACCGATAGTATTAAGTTCTTCTATATAATATAATAGCGCAGGTAAGATAATAGGTCTAAATACAGTATAAATCTACTTAAAGGTATATAGGAGTGCATAGGGGATTAGGGACCTAGGAATTCTATTAACACCTATAGGCCTTGTACGAAAGGATATAGAAGAACTACTAAGCTACTTATAAGGGAGTATACAACTATATACGGAAGGGAAAAGGGGTAGAACCGGGGGTAGGATAAGATAAGCGAAAAGCTTTAGGATAAGGTTGTATATAAAGCTTTTCGTGGAACAATTTCTTTGCATCGTTATACTTTCTTAAATTGCCTATAATTTAGGCTTCTTTTCTCTAGTAGTACTTAGATCTATAGGTTCGCCTATATTAGCAGCTTTTACTAAAAAGCGTACTCTTTAGTAGTATACTTACCTTTTCTTATTTTTAAACTAGTATAGTTTGTTGTTAATTCTTTTTACTAGTTAGAAGTATAATACTAGATCCTAAGGTTGTTCTATATATATTATTACCCTTTTTATCTCTATTTTTAATCCTCTACAGAACTTTACTATTATACTATAGTCGTCCTATACAACTTTATTCGAGAGCTGTTAAAAACTCGATATATATAAGGTAATAGATTCTAGTTAAACTAGGTTATAGAATCTATCTTCTACTACTCGTACTTCGTCGATATCTTTAAATACTAGTTCAAGTTTCTATTAGAAATATACTAGGCTCGCAAATATTACTTTAGTTTCACTTTTCTAGTATTCTTCTATATAGTTCTTAAAATCTATTAGAAAGGACTAGAACTAGTTAAATAGTTTACCTATTAAGTAGGCTCCTATAAATAGTACTTTCTTATTCTTATACTAGATAATATCTAAGTTAGTATTAATATAAATCCTTACTATTACTAGAAATCTCTTAAGTTTAGACCTAGTTCTATTAAACTTATTAAGTAGTACTAGCTTAATTTATTACTAATAATATATTATTAGTAGCGCTCTTTCGACTTATTTAAGTTTCTAGATAATTCCCGCGAGTTCTATTCTTTACTTACTATTAACTATTCCTTATATTTCTTTAAAACTTTTAAGAAGACTATTTTAAATCTCTTTTAGGCTTCTTATCTATTTATCTACTAGAACTAGTTATTTCTATTATTATATTAATTCGTTCTGCATTCTTATAAATATAGTTATCGTATCTACCTCCGAAAAGGTAGCCTTACTAGCTAATCCCGACATTCTACTTGCGTGAGTTTCTTACGTTACTTACTAAAGGTATCTCTTTCCTTATAACTAGGGTAGTCTAACTAGTTTCACTTCTTCTAGCTTTACGAGGGTAGTTAAAGTATAACAGCCTCTAATTAGCTAGGTGTAGGATAGAGTAATAACTAAGAATAATTATATACTATAAGGGGATTATTTTTATAGGCTTATAATAGAAGTATATAAGTAGAGTATATAAAGGATATTTAAGTTAATTATAAAGAGCTATAAAGGTTAGAGTTATAAGGTTATTAAATATAATTTAATTCCCTTACTATTTCTTCCTACTTGGTTATTTAGCTAACTAAGCGACTGAGTATATTTAGTTATTTAGTTAACTAAGCTACTAAGCGCGTTATATATCTTATATTAGCTTTATTCTTCTAGCTATATAGAGTTCTAAATCTCGATTAAGTCTAATATAGGGTTTCCTACAGGAGCATCTATAATAACTACCTTATTAGCTTTCTTCTCTCTTATCTTCTTAGTCTCTTCTAAAGCAACATACTTTTTATACTAAATCTTATCCTTATATAACTTAGCTGCCTTCTTTAGCTCTACTATCTCTACTTTTTAAAGTTACTACTTCTTAATCTTCTACTCCTTAATTAACTAACAAATATATACCTCTCTTACTTTCCTTAGTAACTAGAATATTACTCTACTATAATACTTCTTATACTATTAAAGATCTAGAGCTTTACTCTTCTTTTTAGAATATAGTTTATAAGAGTACTATTAGTATAAGTATATTATTAACTCTATTAACTTTTAATAATATATAATAAGTAAACTATAATACCTTAAACAATTATAATTTAATTATCCTATAATAAAAGAGGTATCTTTTTTACTATATTAGCTATTAATAAAAATTAGATTTAAAGTAAAAATCGTACTACTATAATATTTAATATTTCTTAATTAATACTATATAACTAATATATTAGAATTAATATATAATATAATTATAAGCCTAAATTGAAAAAGTTTATTAAACTAGAAAAGAAGATAATTATAAAGTATATATTTAATCTAAATTTATAAAAGTTTCTACCTATATTAGATATTATATAAGATATAGTAGATTAACTACTTACTAAGTATAGTATAGGCTAAATTAGCTAGTATAATAATACTATAATACCTCTATACCTATACTACCCCTATTATAATATTTAAACTAGTTACTTATAATAGTTATTAGCTACTAGCTAGAATATAACCAACTTATTATAACTATAATAGAAGAAGCTTTTACTAATCTAGCTATTTTATATAATAGTATAGATCTAGCTTTTATAAAAACCTATATAATATAGTTTATAAGTAAGTTATTAGTATAAGTAAGCTATTACTCTACTAAAATTTAAACAATTTAATTATAATAACTATTAACTATATATATATATATATTATAGAAAGTAATAGTCTATTAGATTATTTAATACCTATACTATTAATTTAGTATATTTAAGTATTATAGCTAGGCTGTTTATAATATTTACAGCTCTATTAAGACTAGCTACTCTTCTATAATTAAATACTCCAATTATAAATTTCCTTATTAATTTACCCTTTAACGTTATTTTAATTAATTATATTCTTACTTATAGCCTTTATTAGAATTTCGTACTTCTATAATTACTTTCTTTTCTATTATTTTCGCTTTATTATAACCTTATTTACTTAAAGCTTTTAATTTAATTAGCTATTAGCGCGATTAAATATATTATTATTATAATACTCTTTTAAAGTTAATTAAAGGCTATAATAATTAATATAGATATTAAATTTTAATATTACTAAATTCTACTATAAATTATTATTAATTAAGCCTCTAGTTTATAATATATTTTATAAGTAAGTTACCTACTTAAGTAAGTTGCCTACTTTTATTAAGAAGTTATATCCTACCTACTTATAACATAATATAGTAACTACCTTAACCTTAATTAATTTATTAAGAAGGTTAAATATTACTAGCTATTTTAGCTATTAATTAAGATTAAATTTAGAGCGTATAAAATATTATAACTATCTATAGTATCCCCTAAATAATACTTAGAGACTAATATACTAGTAAACCTTTATAATATAATTATAAGCCTAATTTAAAGAAGCTTACGAAGCTAGAAGAATTAACTATAATATAGTATATACTAAACCTATTATTTTATAGATACCCTCCTATAATTAATAGTATATAAGATATAGCTAACTATTTACTTAGAGCTTACTCTATAGACTAGATTAGTAAAAACTAGCTAATAAACTTTATTAATTGTATTTTTAAGCTTAAATATATTTCTATTAAAAATACAACTATTAAAGAACTTTTTATAAGAATCCTAAAGTTATTAGTAGTTAATTTAATCTAGTATATAATACTAAAGTAAAGTATAGTATTACTAATAATAATATCTATAATTTTAATAAGATAAGCTTTTAGATAAGTATTATATCTACTAGTAAAGTAGTTACTAGTATTAAGTTATTAGCTAGTTAACTAAAATTATTATAGCTAGGTAATTGCGAGTAGATAATAGTTATTTAAGCTATTAGCGCTTATAATAATACTATTCTACTATTTATTATTTTTACTAGTAAGTAGTACCTCTCTATATAGTATTAGAGTAATAATATACTATCTAGAGGAGTAATTATACTAAGTAATAATAGATAGATAAATAATAAGCTTACAATTAAATAGTTAGAGTATTTTAATTAGTATATAAGGTAGTATATAATAGGCGCTTATCGTCTACTAGTTATTAATAGCTATAAGAACTATAGATCTACTAAATTTTAGCTACTCTATAAAGAGAAGAATATTATTCTATTATATATACTAGTATATTTATTATATCTACTATAGCTTCTAAATATAAGCTACTTCTTACTATTAAAGAAAGTATATAGGCGTAAGATTAATAAGTTTATATAAGCTAGTATCTACTATATTATAAAGTTTAACTTTCTACTAACCTTTTATATAGTATATTAGTATTATATTACTAAAGCTAATATATATATAAGCTTTTAAGGTACTAGTCTAATACTATATAATTCTAATATAATACTATTAAAATTTAATATTAAGCTTTATACTCTATTACTACTACTAGTAGCTAGTTGCTTTTAGGAGTTAAAAATACTAACTAATACTATTAAATTAGGGTTTTAAATAATACTAATTTAAGACTATATTACTAGATATTAGAATAGTATTATAAATACTTATATATAGTTAGTTAATTATATTTTAGATAGTTAACTCTATTACTATATACTATATATAAATATTAAAATATTATATAAAAAATAGAAATATCTATATAATATAGGTTTTTATAGAAGTTAGGTTTATACTATTATATAAGCTAGCTAGATTAGTAAAATCTTCCTCTATTATAGTTAAGATAAGTTGGTTATATTTTAGCTAGTAGTTAATAGTTGTTACTAACAGCTAGTTCGGGTATTATAATAAAGGTAGTATAGATATAGAGGTATTATAGTATTATTATAATAGTACTCTCCTTTTAATTATAAACTTTTATAAGTTAGGTTTTTATATTATATTTAGGTTATTTAAAATTAAATAGTAGTTATTAATACTAGTATTAGTTAAAATTATAGGTATATTAATATAATTAGTTATTATTATATAGTAGTACTATACTAGAAGTTAAGCTAGGTTATATATATATTAGTATAACTAGTAGTTAATAGTAGTACTATATTAAGGATTAAGTTAGTTTAATTTATATAGTAGTATTATACTAGAAATTAGGTTAGTTTAATTTATATAATAGTATTATACTAGAAATTAGTAGTAATATTATTACTAGTATTATATTAGTATAATATTATTATAAGCGTCTAAGAATATATTTAAATTAGATTCTAGTACCTAATTAAAAATCTAGATATAATATTATATTTAAGTCTTATTTATTTAAGTTTCTAGCATAATAATCTTCTATAGTAGTTATCTTAATAAAGTTACTAGCTAAATACTATTCTAGGTTATAATAGCTAGTCTACTTAACTAGATATTTATACTAGCGTTTCTATTAGTTATAATAGAAGTCTTCTATTTACTTAATAAGGTATTCTAGTTTTCTATTAATCTTAATAGGTTTAGGGTTATATATTTATTAACTAGATAAGTAGTTAAACGATTTAGATACTAGTTATAATAGTAATATATAGAATATAAGATATATTTTAGCTAATTTAGGTAGCTTTAGTCTATAAGCATATAAGAATACCTTTATAATAATCTTATAAAAGCTTATATTCTTTTAGTTAAGCTTTTTTAACAGTCTTTATATATATATATTTCTAGCATCTAGTTAGACTAGATTACTAACCTAGTAGTTAGGAGCTAGTATATACTTATAGTTAGTATACTTTTATTAAAACGCTTATATCTAGGTAAGTTCTTTTCTAATATACTCTATAATATTCTTTATCTTATTAACTAGTCTATTAGCTTTCTAGACTATTAGAGACTACTTTAGTAGTTAATAAATCTCTATAGGTAGTTTAAAGTCTATTTAAAAGTACTAGTTAAAGTAGACTAAAAATAGAGAAACTTTTATTAATTTAAATACTATATTATTTACTTTAAACTATACTATTAGTAGCTATTTAACTTAGTTATCTTATTTATAGCTAGTATAGGCTTAGAGAACTTGTTCTATTACTATGTTAGTATTCTCTATCTAGCTATTAGTCTTTTAATAGAAGCTAGTTAATATATATATATTAATTTATAGCTATCTATAAAATTCTTAATAGAAGATAGAAATAAACTATATTCTACAGTCGGACGTAATAATATATAGTAGTTTATAGTAAACCTATATATAGTAATAGAATAGTTAGATAATATTAGAAACTTTAATTCTTATATATAGTATTAGGTGTCTATATTTATTAAGCCTATTAACTACTACTATAATATTTATATAATCTTCTAATTCTAATAGATTAATTATAAAATCTATAAAGATATCTTAAAACCTTTATTTAAGTATAGATAATAGTTTTAGTAATCTATAGTACTTTTCTCTAAAAGCCTTACTTCTTTAATATATATAATAACAGCCTATATATTATTATACTAAGTTAAATATTCTTAACTAATAGTACTCGTACTAGAGTAGTTTTAAGGTTTTTCCTTAACTAGAGTATCTACTAGATAGTAAGTTATAAACAGCTTATAGCAGCTTAAACTTTAGCTTATTATAGTCTAGTACTATAAGCTAATCTTAATAGTATAATTAGTTATTATACTTTTTATAGTTAGCTAGAGTTAAAAGTTTAGATTAATAAGTTCCTTTTCTTAGTAGTTTTAAAGTATTTTAGATTAAATTATCGTTCGGGTATTCTTTATTAATAATTTCTATAATTAATTAGCCTACTTCTATCTATTAAAATAGTTTAGAACGAAGTAATATCTATTAACAACCTTTATAGATCTTTTCTTATATAAACTTATCCTATAACCTTTAAGTTAAAGTATTAGACTTCTTTCTAAGTTTTTTAGATTAATATATAATACTAAAGTTAAACTTTAATAGATATTCTAATTAATAGGCTTATTAGTAGCTTAACTATAATAATGCGAAGAAATCGTTCTATAAAAAGCTTTATAACGTAAGTAGTAAGTAAGTATGCTAGGTAAGTAAGCGCGCTACTTTATCAACTTTTTCAACTATTCTAGTAATATATTTTCACAACGTATTAAAATACTACAAATATAATATATATCTTCGATTAAATAGTATCTATAGTACTCTTCTCGCACGTATATAAGTTATGCCCAGTCTCTCTATAGCGACTATAGTATATAGAAGCCTACCGACTTATACCTAATCGCGCCTTACCTTAACGTATTTTACCCTCTAACTACTGCTCAACTACTATTTAAGTAATAATCTCCTCTTCCTCTACTTTTAATAAGGTGCCTTACTTCTAAATCCGCTTCTTTTTATGCTGTTTACGCGTTATAGCAGCCTTATTTACTTTCTTAAGGCTAGTAACTTAACCCTTTAGTAATGTAGCTAAATAAAGTATTACCTCAGCACCTTTTTCGAGCTAATTAATTGCTATAATAATAGAAGTAGGTAATAAGCTTTTATACCTTTAAATCTAATCGCGAATTAATATTAATTAAGCTTTTAATTCGCGCTGGTTGCTTAGTATTTTAGCTTCCTATATAAGAACCTCTAGCGCAAGTAGTATTAGTATATAAAGTTTTATATTAAGCTTTAATATTACTACTTCTAGATTATATAGAATTAAACCGGCCCCTTAAAAGCTTGCGCGGATATTATCCTTTATAATTAATTGCTAGTAGATAGTACGGAAAGTTAGAAGAAACTTAAGCTTTATAATATAATTAATATAGTCGCGGATTAGGCTCTTAATCTAACTACTATACGCTCGCTTTAACAGCGAGAAGTAACCTATATTAAAAGGCTGTAAGAGGTGTAATAAGTACGACGGTATATAGAGAGTATAGATCTTATTCTCCTTATAAATTACTTAGAATTCGAGCGAGTTATAGCTCTTATAGTTATTAAGAATAAGTAGTTGCTATACGTCTACTCAACGGTCCTTTATATATACGATAAAATGCTTTAGCTACTTAACTCCAAGATTATTAGTTGTCTATCTATTATCGCTTAGTCCGATAGCCTAATTCTTAGGTATATTATTACCCTTATACTAGGTAGAAAGGTGGTATTAGCTAGTAAAGATAATAAAAGGCGGGATCGCCCACCTAGTAGTATTAATTCTCTAGATTACTGTAACCTACTTATAATTCCCTAGCTATATAGCTTTTAGCCGACTACATCTTTCTAAGCTAGTAATAACTAGCTTAAATAATATCTTACCTATTATAAAGCCAGCTTTATTAAAATTGTAGACATTCTTATTATAGATACTATATATAGCTTTCGTACGTGTTATAAGCTTAAACTAGACTATAATAATTTTAGGATCTTCGTATAAAGCTCTCTAATAATTATACGGTCGATTAAATCGTATTTTAAGGCTATTTATTCGCTTAATAAAGTTCCTAAGCTATTTCTAGCTAACCTATCCAGCGCTGTGCTTAGTAAGCAGCTTATCTACTATATCTTATACAGTATTTAGAGAGGGTATAAATTCTTACAAATCTAGGTCAAGTATATATATAATAATAGCCTCCTCTTCTAGCTTAGTAAGCTTCTTTAAATTTAGCTTATAATTATATTATATAGTAATTCCGTCGCGTTATTAATATATTGTTCTTTAAGAGACGTTATATATAGAAGCAGCGCGTCTTTCGCTTTAAAGTTGCTTATTATTAATAGCTAAGATAGCTAGAGAAATATCTACTTTATTACAGCTAGATTAGGTATTTATAGGTTAAACTATTATTATTAGAAGGTAGAGTATTATATAAAGTTGGTAAGGTAGCGTACTCGCTTACCCAGCGCGTTTACTTACTATTTATATTATACAACTTTATTCTAAAGCTTTTTACTTATCTTATTCTACCCCCAGCTCCGCCCCTTTTCCTATTCGTATATAGTTATATACTCCCTTATAAGTAGTTTAGTAGTTCTTCTATATCCTTTTATATAAGGCCTATAGGTGTTAATAGAATTCCTAGGTCCCTAAACCCCTATATACTTCTATATACCTCTAAGTAGATTTATACTATATTTAGACCTATTATCTTGTTTACGCTATTATATTATATAGAAGAACTTAATACTACTAGTAATAACCTCTTTAATAATATCGCATCGATTATTTATTTAACTATATTTAAGTTTAAAATATACCCAATTTAATTTAGATTATAATACTTATATACTATTATATTAAATTATTTAGTTATCTAGATAGGATTTTAAAAACCTTCTATTAACTAAAGTTTTTAGGTTTAGAACTTTCTATTATCTATAATATAGATTATAGGCTAACGGGATATACGTGTGAGTAGGATAGTTTTACTATATATATTACCGTCTATTATTATTTTAGAGTATCTATTAACGATGCTAACTACTAGTTAGGAAGAACTTAAAAATAGAACTTCTTTAGCTCTTAAAGCTTTGAATTTAAAGCAATTTCGAAGTCTTTGTAAGGTAGTAGTTATATATAATATCCCTAAGTCTCGTCTACATTAACGCGTATATAATATCTATTTACGATGTATTATACGACTAATAACTTTAAAACTTACTTATATAGAAGAAACTGTTCTTATTTAATATATTCTCGACCTTAAGGCGTAAGACTTCCCAGCCCGGCTATCTATTATACGTAAAACGGCTAATCTTCTATTTATAAGCCGTAGGATCGACCCAGCTCCTACTGTTAGTATTAATTAGCCTTCGACCTTTATTAAACGCTATCTAAAGCTTTGTACGGTATATATACGCAAATATAACTATTAGTAAAAATAATACAAAGATCGAGGCTTTATCTAGAGCTGGTTTAACCTTATACGAAATATAATCGCGAAGTATAGTATCCTTAAAGATAATATCTATAACTTTAATAAGATAGACTTCTAAATAAGCGTAATTTCAATAGTAAAAGTTGTTATAGAAACTAAAAAAAGATAGTAAGGTTACGTAAAGGTTATACAGCCAGGTAATCGCGAGTAGGTAATAGTTATTAATAGTATTAGCGCGACTAGCTGGGCCTTACTAGTACTTATAATATTTAAAGTAAAGTAGTATTAAGAGTCTTAGTATAAAATTGTTGTAGATATTAGTATACTATAAACCTAGGCTATTTATATAAGCGAAAAGAGCTAGATAGATAATAAGATTAGCTTTAAATAGATTTAATACTTTAATAGCGCGACTACAGCTTATATAAAGGGTTAATATTACCTCTTAATTATAGACGGCTACGGTAGTTATTATATAGTACGGTTTAAAGACTTTTACAAATAAAATAGGATTATTATACTCTATATACCAGCGTACTTGTCTTATCTACTACAGCTGCTTAATATAGTCTATTTTAGCCTGTTAAAGCGCGCATATAATATATAAGTCGAAGGCTAGGTATAACTTAATATTAATCATATTATAAAGAACGACTTTTTATTACTATATTACGCAGCGTACGTATAAGTAATAACTAAAAAGAATATTAAAGCTAGCTTTACAGCAGCTAGCCTTATACTATATAATCTAGAGTATATGCTTGTAAAGCTGTCTTAATATATGCCGATACTACTAGCTATTGTATAAAACCCTCCGACCTTAGTTTTAAAGACTTTATATATAACTGCCAACCTTAAGTAATAAGTTAAGATAATTAAGATAAGGCGCTGTTATTATATAATAGTTAGCTTATTAGATAGCGCGTTTAAAAGATTAATTAAGGGCTATAAGATAGTAATATAGAACGCTGCAATTTTAAAAGCTAAGAATACTGCGCTTCGAGCGGCGAACGTAAGAAAAATATAATAGTAAATAAGAAAACGTAAAGCTATTATAAAGGATAGTATTCTAATAATTAGTAAAGGGCTTTAAATGCTTAAAAACTTACAGTCGCAGTAATAGGTTTAGGTTAAAGCTTAAGTTAATTATATAGAGCTAGAGGCTCCTATATAAAAAAAACGAGCTGTATCTAAATATAGCTTATGCGAGTTACTTGAACATAATATAAGAACTTGTCTAAGGCGTAAAAATTAAGATTGTTTACTTCTTTTCTGTAAATATTGTTGTTGTAGATAGATATTATAATTCAAAGATATATAGTAGTAAAAACTGTCCCACTCGCACGTATATCCTATTAACCCGTAATCTACGTTAATTAGAATTGTCTTTAGAAAAGCCGCGTAAAGTACGCCTAGGTAGAAACTTAGAGACTACTAATAACCTATTAGAATTAGAGGTAACTACTAATATCTAATTATAATTTACCTTCTAATTCCTATACTAGAATCAATATACGTATAAGTTGTAATAAAAATAAGCTTCTATCTATATGTATAAAACAACTATTACCTCTTATAAGGGGCCCTACAATAGGTAGACCCCTCTTTATAGGGCCTGTAGTAAAGAACCTATCTAATTTAAAGGGAAATTAAAGTAAACTAACCCTTAAAAAATAAATTTCAATTTTATAAGAGAAGATTATATACTTAATATAATAGAGAACTATTAGTCCTAATTAACCTCTATAAACTACTAAATTAGAACTAATAATATACTAAAAAACTTTTATAACTCTTCTAGTAAGAAATTTCTTAGCTACTCTTAAACCCTCTTTAACCTACTTTACTAAATATATACCTAAGATTAAAAGCTTTATAGATAGTAGTAAACTTATATTTAAATAATAGTAAGTCTTAATTCTAGACTAACTTAAGATTAATATAAATTACTATCTAATAGAGCGTATATATATAGTATTAGTATAGAGATATACCTCTAGTATTATAAAAGAGTATCTAGATATTACTAACCTATATACTACTAGTATATATAACAACCGCTACTATAGTTATATATATACTAGAGCTTTATTTATATTAGATTAGTTAGAGGTAGTAACTTTAGTAAAGAGAGAGTATTAGGTTCGCTAGTTCTTCTAATATAACAAGTATATTTAGAAGTTTAATAGAGTAACAAGATAAATCTACGAGAATAACTATATAGAATCTAATCTACTAAAAAGATCTTCTATCTTATATAGTTAGGTTTAAGACTGCTAAGCCTAGCTTATTAAGTCTATTAGGTCTATTAGGTCTAATCTACTATATCTAATACTTCTACTATTATTACGTATATAGGTTATACTATACTTTATTATCTAACTAATTATCTCTCTAGTTCCTATAGTCCTACTACTTACTATCTAATAACTAGTTCTTAATATACTTCTACCTATTATTATCTTATTAGTCCTCGTCTAAGTCGATCTATTTAGTAGCTAATATTAGATTAAGCTCTAACTATAAAAGTAGTACCTTTTAGTATTCTATATTTATAATATCTGCTCCTTCCTCTATAGGTTTATCCTAAAGCTCTTTAATCTATTACCTTATCTATTCCGTCTAGGTATAGTATCTTACTATTTCTAGTAGCTTATTCTAGCTTCTAGTATATTCTATATAAGTATACTATAGTACTATATCTATATTTTTCCGTTCTAGGGTCGGTACTTTATATATTCTAGTAGGTCCTACTTAACTCGCAAGTATAACCCTATTCTTCTTCTTTTTCCTTTTCTACTATACTAAAGGTTTAACGCGAAAATACTTCTACCTATAACTATTATACTAGTTACTTAATTCTTTCTCTAGGCGTTATAATAGATCCGTCTTACTATTATTTAAACTATTAGTTTATAAACTGTAACTATTATAGTAATACTACTCTTTCTTCTATATATAGAGAATATCTTTCTCGGGGTTTATCCTACAATCTTTCTTTAACCGAGGGTACCCTTTACCGTTTCTTAGCAAACATATTAAAGACCTATAAAGAGTCTGCCTCTACCTATTAAGATTTTATAGCTGCTGAGAAAGAGGAGATTCGTTATCTTAAGGAATCTATATATTACTATTAGGCGGCTCTTTCTCGCCTAAAGTACGCTAAGAAGTATATCTACTCTTTAGAGGAGTATAGTTTAGATCTTAGAAAACGAGAGGTAAAGTCGATAGAAGAGTAAGAAAAGTTAGAGGAAGAGAAAAGAAGGTCCGCTAGGTTCGAGATACTTTCTACTACCGTTCCAAGTTCTGCGTAAGAGGCTCCTTCTATATTACTACTACTATTACTTCCTAACTAGGTTTTACTTAACAACCTATTATTCTAGCCTTCTAGTAAAACTCCTTCAGCTTTATAGTATAGTTGGTTCTAACTTTAACTTATGAAATACTAGGTATATTTTTATATTACTTAGTAGCTTTAGTTTAAAATTTATAGGTCCGACCTATTCTTTAATTAGAAATAGTTCTATCCTCTTATAATCCAACTTTTTTATAGGTCTCTTAGTCTTCAAGTTTTTTGTTGATAGGAAAACTTTACCCTCCTCCTTAAAGGTTAGTCCCTTAATCTTTAACTTATTAGCCTATTCTACTATTCTAAGGTTTCTTAACTAAATCTTTTCTTTAAGTTGATTATAGACTTCCTTTATTTCTTTAGCTTTCTAGTCTGCTAGTAGAACTAGAGATTCCTTCTCGTTCTATTCTTATTATATAATAGCTTTCCGTCTATAGTTAGCTTTAAAAAGTATAGTCCCTATAATACCCTAGGTTATTCTATTATAGGCTATCTATATTATAGATAATAGTTCGATCTAATTATCTTATTATTTATTAATATATATTTTTAAATACGTTTCTAGGTTCTAATTAATTTGTTCTATCTAGCTATCTATCTATAGGTAGAAACTAGTAGATATCTATTATTAGATTTCTATCTTCTCTATCTATTCTTACTAGTATTTAGATGTAAACAACTTATCTCTATCTAAAGTAATATATTTTAGGATTCTATACTCCGCGAATACCGTATATATTAACTTATATACTAGCTTAAGTAATATTATTATTTCTAATACTAGTCTAAAGTATATATATTTTATTAGCTAATCTACTACGTTTATAATTATATTATATCTTCTTCTTAACCCTAACTCTATTAATTCTAGTAGCTTGGTTATAAAATTAATTATAATCTATTCCTATAGTCCTTTAGGTGCTTCTAATAGCTATAAGAATCTATAAAGCTTATATTTTATAGCTTTATTCTTTCTATATTCTACGCACTTATAGAGTATATTTTATACTTCTTTTCTTATATCGGTAAAGGTAAAACTCTTCCTCAGCCTTTATTCTGTTTCTACTACTCCTAGATATTCCTATTCTAGTAATTCGTATAATTCTTTTATTATCTACTATTATATATACGGGTATATATATAGTTGTTTCTAAGTTGCGTTTTTAATTACTTTTACTTCTTTATTACTTATTAGATATTACTCTACTATTTATATATCCTTTAGCTTTTACTACTAAGTTTACTCTAGTATAGTTAGTTTTATAATTTAGGCGACTCGTAGGTAGTTATATATAAGAGATTTATCTAATTTCTTTCTTAGAATTGCGTCTCTTTTATACTTCTCTTTAGTTATATAGTTGGTTCTACGACTTAGTACGTCTACAGCTATATTTTCTAACCCTTTCTAGTACGTTATTTTAAAGTTGTAGTCTACTAGTTATTCTACCTATCGTATTTATCTTCTTATAAGTTCTTTTATTATTATAAAGTATATAAGGTTTTTATAATCTGTCTAGACTTTAAATAGATATTTAGTTCCTACTAAATATACTTTCTATTCTCTTAACGCTTTAACTATTACTAATAGTTCCTTATTATATATATTATAGTTGAGTTCTTCTAGTTTTATTTTTCTTGAAAAGTAGGCTTATAACCTCTACTTTCCGTCTTTATCTTACTAACTTAAGTAAGCGCCTATTACTTTGTCTAAAGTATCAGTTTCCACTTAAAATTACTTCTCTAGGTCTAGTATCTTTAGTATTAATACTGAGGTAAAGCAGGTTTTTAGTTCTTCGAAGGCTTTTTACTATATTTTCTACTACTTAAACTCTTTTTCTTTCTTAGTAATCTCTATTAAGGGTACTACTACTCTAGAGTACCTACTTATAAATTTTCTGTAGAAATTCGTAAAGCCTAAGAAGGATTAGATTTATTTAACTAAGATAGGTACTAGCTATTTTAGTATCGCTTTAACCTTTTCTTATTTTATCTTAATACTGTCTCTAAATATCTGGAACCCTAAAAATCCTATTCCTATCTTATAAAACTTGCATTTTTCTAGGACTATAAGTAACTTATACTTCTACAGTTTTGCTAGTACTTTTCTAACATATTCCTTATACTTTCTTAGCAATCTATCTATATAGACTAGAATATCGTCTAGATATACTATTATAAATACGTCTAAGTATTCCCTTAACACGTTATTTATAACTGTCTAGAAGGTTACTAGTATATTTATAAGTTTAAATAGTATTACTAGGTATTTAAAAAGACCCTCTCTTATTTTAAACGCTGTCTTCTATTTATAGCCCTCTTTTATCCGAATTTAATAGTACCCTTCTTTTATATTAAACTTTATAAACTACTTAGCTCTTTATAACTAACTTATAAGTTCTATTATCTTAGATAATAGGTATCTATTTTTCTTAGTTATATTATTTAATTATCTGTAGTCTATATATAATTTTAGTTTACTATTCTTCTTAGGTATAAATAGTATTAGTAATACTATTCTACTCTAGTTTAGTTGTATATACCCTCTTACTAAATTCTTTTAGATGTATTTTCTAAGTTTTTCTCTTTATTCTTAGTTTAAGTTATATATTAGACTAGATTTTAGTTTCTTTTTATCCTCGATAATAATCTTATAATTATATTCCTTGTGCTTAAGTAATCCTCTATTCTCTACTTCTTTATATAGCCCTATAAATTTGCTATAATCCTCTTAAATTTTTTAAAATATACTATCGTCTTATAATTCCTTATATACTTTTTAAACTACGATAATATCTAGCATCTATTTAGTTTTCTTAAGATATCTTACTATTATAGCTGCTGATACTCTCTATATTAACTGTAGACCCGAAGAACGTCTTATCTTATACTATCCTACTACCTGTTCTATCTTAGTACAGCTCTATAGCCTATAAACTATTCCTTACTACTAATCTACTCTAGGATTATATTTAGCTAGCTAGTCTATACCTAGTAATATATTAAATTTTCTTAGGTTTATAATATTAATATTTCTTATATTAGTATATCCTATAATATTAAACGCTCGCTTCTTAATTTCTATTAGTACAACTCCTCTATTATAGTCTATTAGCTTATCGTCTGCTAGGTATATTATATAAGGTACTACTTTTTCCCTCTACTTTATATTGTTTTTATAAACCTATTATACTAATATAAATATATCTAAAGCTCTACTATTAAGTAGTATTTTAAGCTTCCTCCTGTTAAACTCTACTTAGAGTACTATATATAAAAGTACTATACTAGTAACCTTTCTAACAGCTTTTCTACCCAGTTCTTTAACGTAGCTATCGCTTTAAGGGCTACTTAGTTTTTTAACTAAGATAGGAAGAACCCTACCTTCTTCTTCTCCTCTCTATATAGCGGACATCTATCTATACTATATCTTGTCTATAATTCTTAGGCGTAAGCGGTCTTTATCTATTTACTGTATATCTTATACTTCTATTCTAAGAAATACTATTACTATTCGATTAGTTAGTAATCTTTGTCTAATCCTTACTATCTAAGTACCCTAAATATATCTTAGTAGTACTAGTATTTAACTATATATTATTTCCAGCTTAAAGCTTTATATTTCTTTAAATATATATTATTCTTAGGATATTCCTCCTTCTTAGGTATACTTACTCCCGTTATCTTATAAGCTATAATATTAAGTTATCCTCTAACATCTTCCTACATCTCCTTTACTTCTAAGACTACTTTTCTCAACTCCTTAGCTTCTACGACGATTTTACTAAGCTGGTGTAGATACTCTATTCTAAGGTAAATTAGACTTCTATAAATCTAACAATACCTATTTTCTATATAATCTTCTATTTTATTTTAAGATAGTAAGATTCTTAGTAATAATTATATATCTATTCTCAGCTATACTTCTAACTTTATCTTAATACCCTTATATATCCAGCAATTATCTTAGTAATAGCTGGCCTAATCCTTTCTATAGCTATTCTTATAGGGTAGCGTATATTTCCCTTTCTTACCCTTTACTAGTTCTATAGGGTAGCCTTAGTATATTTCTTATATATACTCGAATATTTCTTCGTTTATAACTTTTCCTGCCAACTTTACTATAGCTTCTAATACGTTCTAGCTGTCTCGGAATATTACTTCTTTAAACAGTATATTCTAATATTCTTAGGAGTATAGTCTTACCTAGTATATTTTATTGTAGATCCAGCATTATTCTTTCTAGAATTATTATACTATCGAGTCTTAGTATACCTAGTAGGTATTCTATATATCTAATAACTACTGCTACTCTTCTTAGCTGTAGCTAATAATTACTCCCTTCTTTTACTGAGTAGTATATTCTACATCTATTATCTATATAATATATCTAATACTATATTAGTTATTAGTATCTATTAGTAGGTTGCGCAGTTATTATTCTAGCTTCTTTCTTCTTATTAGGATATTCTTTCATATAGTACCCTTTTTGTCTATATAGAAGATACGCTCCCTTTTTAAGCCTTTCTTTCTTAAGATTACTTATCCTTAATCGTTGATAGTTCTTTCTCTTGTCCTTTTCAACTTTTCCTAGGACTATTAGATTACCACCCTATAGCGCTGTCTTACTTTTCTTCTTAGTTAGTATAAATACTTGCGGCTAAGATTATTTTTCTATTTCCCGCTTATATTAACAGTTATTAATCCTAACTGCTAATTCGATTATTTCTAATAGTTCTATTAACCTTTCTTCTCTAGCTAGGTCATCTTTAACCTTATCTTTAAGCCCTTTATAGAAGATTCCTACTAACGTACTATTATCTTATTCTAGTCTAGTACTAAGTCTCTAGAACTCTATAATATAATCTATTACTCTTTTAGTCTAGGTTAGCCTTAATAATTTTCTTTATACTTTCTATTCTATATTTACTTTTCTAAAGATATTTTAGATCTTATCCTTAAATTCTTCTCAACTCTTAAAGAGTTTATCTATAGATTCCCTAGTCTTCTTTATATTACCTCTATTCTCCAGCTAATCGGCTATAAATAGTTCGGCTTATACTAGTAGTATCTCTTCTATATTTATTATTATAGCTAAGATTTTATCCTTATCTAAGAAGAAGGTCGTGTTGTTAAACCTAAAGTATAGCTCTATTAATATAAGAAAGAAGTTAATATATTCTTTCTTACTGTTAAACTTTCTTAGTAAAGCTATCTTAGCTTGTACTTGTTATTTAGCTTTAGCTAGGTCGGCTCTAACTACAGCTAGCTTATATTATATCTATATAATACAAGTCTCCTATTTCTATACTTTTTATGCTATAGATTCTTCTAGGACTTACAGCTTTTAAGTTATTATAACTTAACTTTATAATATAGTAGACATCTTTAAATAGTTCTTATTCTCTTAACGTTAGGTAGTTATTATATTACTAACCTATATACTGCTAGTATATATAATAACTGCTGTTGCAGTCGTATATACACCGGGACCTTATTTATATTAGATTAGTTAGAGGTAGTAGCTTTAGTAAAGAGAGAGTATTAGGTTCGCTGGTTCTTCTAATATAACGAGTATATTTAGAAGTCTAATAGAGTAATAAGATAAATCTGCGAGAATAACTATATAAGACCTAATCTATTAAAGAAATCTTCTATCTTATATAGTTAAGTTTAAAACCGCTAAGTCTAGCTTATTAGGTTTATTAGATCTATTAGGTCTAACCTGTTATACTTAATACTTCTACTATTATTATATATATAGGTTGTGCTATACTTTATTATCTAACTAATTATCTCTCTAGTTCCTATAGTCCTACTATTTACTATCTAATAATTGGTCCTTAACATATTTCTACCTATTATTACCTTATTAGTCTTTATGTGAGTCGACCTATTTAGTAGCTAATATTAGATTAAGCTCTAGCTATAAAAGCGGTGCCTCTTAGCATTCTATATTTATAATACTAGAGCTAAAATATCTAGTTAAATTAGACTAGTATTAGTTTAAGAATATTAAAGAAATAATTTTACTTCTATAATTATATTTTATTATAGGTAATAAAGAAATAGAGGTATAATAGGCGCTCCAGGTCCTAAGAATAAATAAGGGAGAAGTATTCCCAACTTTTAAAGCTCGCTTTATTAGTATAGCTATTAGGAGATCCGTATCCTAATCTAAGTAGTTCTTCTACCTATAGAATAAGATCCTCCCCAATCTAAAGATACTAAACCTTAGCTTTAAACTTATATAGAAAGGCTCTTTTAATACTATAGTCGTCTACTTAACAGCCTATAATATAAAAAGGAGAAGTATTTCTAACCTTCTAGAATAAACTATTAGCCTATAAGTTGCAGCTAAAATAAATTTAGATTAGTACTAGAAGGTTTCTAAAAGTTTATTTAAGGTAATCTACAATCTAATACTACCCTAATCTACTCTAGTATTAATACCTCGTTCTACTATAATCGCTCTCTAATAATCTAGTAAAACTCCTGCACCTAAAAGGTATATAACTCTAGGTAATTACTATAACTATAGTAAACTAGGATACTTTATAAACGAATATACAGTCTTTAAAATATAAGAGATAGAGGTTAAATAAGAGAAGATTAAGGAAGAAGAGTTCTTAGATGTAAATAAGTACCACCTAGATAGTTCTCGGGTGGGAAATAGAGACGCCTAAGAAAACTCTCTATCCTAGGCTTAAGTAAGTACGACTTATTAAATATTAATTTATTATATTTATTTAGAAGAAAGTACTTCTAAATCCCTACTATTCTATATTTAAAAGGCGTTAGTATATAACTAAACGCCCTTATTAATACGGGCGCCTAAGGCTTTCTATTTTTTAATTCTATAGTAGCTAGATTACTCTCCTAAGCTCTATATATATTAATATAGTACTTACCCTTTAAAATTACT
>ML986698.1:0-93665 GCA_010094045.1 Lojkania enalia
TGCGACGGTATCCGATACAACCTGCAACCGGATAACTTGCTCCCGTACGGTAGTAGGAAATCGTACTCAGTAGACTCGCCAAATCCCTATCACATATCAAAATCGTATTCATTCAGATGGAGCTCCGTTCATGTCACTCCTATTTCATCCTAAGGGCCCGTCAGGGCCGCCGCCTCCAGTCGGATTCTTCGCGGCACCTTCATTTTCCAAGCTCAATGTGCCCAAAAACCAACGCTGCAATGATACAGGCCAGCCACGACCAAATATTCTTGTTTCACGCGTCTTGATTATCGGGAAGCACGGGATGGCTATCATAGATCGTTGATGGCCAATTCCACAAAGGATCGCTCTCCAGCGAAGAGAACGTAGCCCAAGGCGGCCGCAGGCAATGATTCGCAAGGAATTCCCTGGATCTACACACTATACCGAGCCGGGTGCGGGGACTCGCCGGCGAGGACGGAGCACTACTCAACAAGACCCCCCAACGCCACTACCACCGCCTCCAGAGCCCGATAGTGATTCCGATATGACTTTAACTATAACCAATAAGAAACACAGTATCTTACCTGCCGGTCAAGTGAGCCGTAAATCTGAAGCACCGCTACCGATTAGTCCCCTACTCAGTAGTTAAGAATCTGAAGCTACTGAGCTCACAGGGAGCGATGTGGGAGTTGCAAATAGGTTAGAAACTCCGCTATGCAGAACATCAATACTGGCTCTTCGTTCTAGTCAACTCAACGCCCAGGGGCAAGTTGATGGTTCTCATACTGCTGAATTTGCAACCCCCGAGTCCGTGGCCGAAAGCGGTCTCTTTCATCCCGGACGACCCGGAAATGCCCTTTAGGCACAAACAAAGCCCAGATCAAATCTGAAATTTCCAGCGGGCACAAACATCGACTCCACTGCCAACGCAGCCGACCTCTTTTCCTGGCATAGTATCGTCAGCTGCTGTCTTAGACACTAGACCATCCTCTCCTCTCTCTAGCGCCCCCAGCACTCTCAAGTCTCCCACGAAACCCCAACTAACTGTACCTATCCACTCCACCATTAATCTTACCCGCGCTTTACCCTCCGAAGTTCAAAAACAATATTACGCCCCGCTGAACCCCGAAACTATGATGAATAGGAGTGCCGGTAACCCGTCGCTAAATCAAGACTGTGTTATTGGCTACACGTAAAGTGATAGAGAAATATTGAGACAGGTTAGGACTGAACGTTAGGGTATGTTTAGAGAGGAAGGCGTCATTATGGGATGTCGCTTCCTAATAGCAGGGTAAACATATCAGTAAGGGCTGCGAGTGGGGCTGGCGGGAGATCCACAAGATGGACATCAGGTTTGAAATGGGCGTGGAATCTACAAGATGATAAAGTAAGATATACGAAGGTATTTAAGCATATATAGTGCAACGGGTCCTTTGGCTTTTCCCTCCAAGGGCAGGGCCTTGGGTCCCCCACGGGACACCCTCGGCCCTGACTCGGTTGGCCTACGGGTCACGTAGGCACCTAGATATATACTTTCCCGAGTCCTAAGGATTACTCCTTAAGGATTTGTCTTTCTCTCTCTCACAGAATACTATCTTGTATCCCCTTTTTGGCTCCTTAAGCTTACTACCAACGTGATGTAACAGGACCTCTAAGAGCAGGGCCTCGGATCCCTACAGGGCACCCTCGGCCCTAGCTTTATCCTGGGGTGTTGTCGCTACCTCCCTAAACGCCCCTGCCATCCCGAGCAACGCCAAGCAGACCAAGAACCCACAAACAAAAAGCCGATTTCTGTAGGAGTAGATAGTTGTCCATCGAATATAACTTCAGTATACCTGGCCCAAGTCCTTACGATCTAGCCCTTACAAGATGGCGAATAATAGCAATTAGAAAATGAGGTAGGGTGCATGAACATAATCATATAGTACGCTTAGAACCCAACAGAAAAAAGTAGCCTCCCTCCCTACGTAGCAAAAAAAAAAATTTAAAAATATAGAGAAACACAACTAAGGCAAAATTGGTGAAGGAGTCGATTAATATCAACCACGGAGGTGAAACTATATATGTGGCATACCAAGGCCCTAAAACGCCTAATCACGTGCATGGCATATACACCAAGGAGACAGTCTCCGTCAAAAATACCAGCGTGCCAAAAAAAAAATGGTAAGGAACGTTAACATAGACTCTCTACACGCGTGCTATTGCTAGTCCTAGATTTCTAGAGGCCCTCCTACCTAATAAATTACGTTCACATCGTCGCGGTTGCGCATACTTTACAGATAGCCTTCTTTTAGGGCGTATCAGTGGTCCTTACCTACGGCACCACCTTTAAGCTCTTACTACAGTACTGTTTTTATGGTACTTATAAAATCATCTTGTTTGAGCCTTAGAGCTATCAACAATATCCTAAAATCTTGACCCAACTCCTAAAAGTCACAATAGACCACAGCATGGAAAAATACTCGGTCACCACATTTAAGCGACCGTACCTTCTTGCTCTTCACACTGTCCTCTGCACAGGATATTTCTTTCTTAGGACAAAAGAGACGACCAGGATTTGTGCTATCGCTCTTGTCTTCATACTCATCGCCCTCGATGTTCAGTTTAAACGAGCCCCCAGGCCACGGTAGGTTCTTAGTATTTCCGGCCACATCAGGGAGCAGTTCGACATCAGCTGAACCCTCTTCGGGAGTGAGCTTTTCTCCCTCGGTCTCGCCGCAACTCTTCACGGCTTTACCGACAGTGGTGGAATAGAAGTTTCATGTTGAATAAACGTCTGCAAAGCCACCATGGGAATTAACATTAGAGACCATGGTAATTGACAATGGTTTCCTAGGTTTAGGTGCCAATGCCGAAGGGGGGGTCCCAAACCTAGAAACAACGTTGTTCAAACGACTTTCGATTTCAGTATCTTGGGTTCCCTCCGTGATTAAGCTAAAGTCGAGAACGAACCCGTCCAGTTCTTCGGCACTGAGACTGTCGTCGATGGCCTTGTAGTTTGGTGGAGCCGGGAAATACCCTGTTAAATCATAACAATACTTGCTTTTTGCGAGCCACGCGTAGCTGTCCACATTGGTATTGGCTCGTGTTACACTGCCTTCCTGGTTCAAGCTGCGCCTGGCAAGTAAGTGTACGTGGCTAGGTCTATATGCCCAATTTTGTGGGTCGTTTCGGGTCCACATGCTCATCGTCAACTATAGAAAGCATTATAAATGGTTGGCATTTCTCATCATTACTTGAAAAACCTGCGGGCACTTGCTTGCGCAACCGGAAAGTATACCGCCGTCCTCGCTTGGACACCGTCAATGACCTTGAGGGCCTGGATCGAGGCAATATATCGAGAGAAAAAGAGTGAACTTACTATGCGGCTGACCGACAGAATCAAGATGCATCATCTTGTGCAAAATCATTTGCCCCGCGTTCTTCTGCCACTCAGCTTTACGTTCTTTCTCGGTGTTTCCATTTGTCAGCTCTTCCTCTATCTGATCAATTTTGTACTTCAGGTCATCAGTTTGAAGAATGGAGGGCGCATGTTAATGTAGTAGTACTTGTATCCAAACCATCCCCTGTAAGTCCATGCGTAGCCACCAAAATTCTTGCCATCCTTCTAGATACGGCAATAGTCCTTGGGGTCCTTGCAAGTTAGTAATATGTCGAACTCTTTCTTTGAGTAGAATTGGCCCGCTCGTTTCAGACTATCTACTTGATTTGTGAGGACACATCAGTGCAAGGAGTGATGCTTGAACGCACCGGCAATTCGCTTCTGCTGAGTAGAACAGTCTGGACCCATCCAAGTTTTCCAAAGGGTAATGTAGTGGACGTTGTGTGGATCCGGCTCCTGGTCTGCAAAACGAGCTAATGTAATAGCATCCCATGCTGCCGTCTGACACATGGCTTGTTGCTTGTCGTCAGATTCGTAGTCGCTGTCCCACTTCATCTCACCGCCTGAGAAAGCCGTAACGGCTCCAGGCTGGGCCTGTAAATCTGTGATACATTGTTCAGAGGGCTTCATGAAGTCTCTGCACGAAGAAGGAGCAGTATTTAAACCTGCTGCGAAGGGATTATCTGGGCGAGGCGGTCTGTTGAGGCTCTTTGGTCGTGTTGTGGGGTCTGATGCTTCAGAATTGTCTAGGTCAATGGTATCGCGAGGGATAGCTGAGCCAGAGGCCGGTAAGCCTAGGGGAAGTAGATTCTGGAAATATTGGGAGAATCGCATCTTCACGTATGGGTATGAAAGACAATGTCACAGTGTTGTTTCGGTGATGCTCAATTTGAAGATAGTTATGAATGTCTGAAGAGGCTCTATATTCATCCTATATATCCATATTAGCAACGGCTAACGTACGGAGCTTAGCCTATCTAAACTCATGGTTCTAACATTATTGTCTTTCGAAACGTGAGATCGGGTGAATTTGAGCCACCTAAGTTGTTGACCACAGCCCAAAGCAGCCGCTCTGATCTTGGAGTGAAGGATGGTAACTCTCGGGGCCTTATATGTTTGAGTTCTGGAAGCACAGAGTCATCTCTCGAGGTCATCGACTGCTCTATTGATTGGTCTCAAGATCTAATCGGCAGGGCATTATTGGCCGATGGGAGTCGTGGCGGTGTGAGACAGTAGAAGGGTAAGCGACATAGGCCATCGGGAGGTTACTGTGAGCAAAGAAAACGACGGATATTGATCCAGGTAACTAATTCTCCTATATTTGCAACAGTTATGCCCCCAGAGCCGCAGCCTTGAGGCTCTGAAAAGATATGCCGAGCTGAACCTGCAGCTTCTGTCATGCATCTTGGCATACATCATGGTGCACGTGGCCACTGTCCATGTTATCTCAATAGAGTTGATGGCTAATTGGACGTTCGGTATCCTCATCTTAGGGGTTGCAAATGGGTACACTTCTATGAAAGTTTAACCTTTTAATCTCTAGGTAAAGTGTAGAGTCCTCAGTCGAGCAAGTTCCCAAGTAACGTGTGGGCGCTTGCTCGCCTTGGCGGGGCGTAGAACTTTGCCGCAGATAAATGTTATGGTACCGCTGCCTGCTCTAACTATAGTATATCAGCCCCGCCTTCACCACGTTTCACACGTGCCGGCATTGAATCTTGGCGGTTATTTCTCCGAGCGGCAGACTCTTCCCACCTTGGTAGACCTACCACCTACAAATCTGTCCTCATCTGTTCAGCTACATATGTAATCGCGCTTTTGTTGCATTCAGCTTAACCACCGTACCCTCGGATCTCATTGGCGGACAGAACGATGCGATTATCTACATTGCATTTTTTTTTGCGATTACAATTGGCGCTGTAGCTCAGCATCCATGTCGTCCTGGTACTCCTGGAATCGATTTCAGACTGACACCGGATTATGGGCAAGCCACCTACTTCTCTCTCTGTGTGTTCCTCTATAACACGCATTGTATAGCATTGCTGCAATACACCTTGAAAATGGGACATCTATTCCTGTGGCCCAAGTCCATGGTTCTCCAGGCTGCCAAGACTTCATGAGAAAGAACAATACCTCAGCATCTACCGAAGCTGGTACATTCTGTCGACTATTGCCCCAAGCGCTGGATCGTCTACCACCTGCAATCACATCGAATATAGATATCTGTCGCAACGCAGATGCCACCCACACCAAGGCCTTATTGGTAACTTTAAAGGCAGCGACAGAATCATATCTCAGAACTAACATCTGCTATGCTGCACTCAGCCTCCACGTCTTAGAACACAAGGTAAATGTGGCGCATGAAGCTCTCGGTGCTCTCGGCCTTTATCAAGTACTGTCAACCGTCTAAGCATCCAAATCCTTCGTGCTTGCCCATAGGCCCAAGACCCCCCCCCGCATTCGACGAGAAACCCTGGACTATTCTCGCAATAGACTACAGCGTCCATTGGTTCAACGTCGGGTTGTACGCCGTCGGCGAACACGGCATTGTGGATCCGGTGGAAGGATATGTGAGAGGTCCGAGGGTAGACGAAGACAACCAACTGGACGCCCTGAGAGACACTTTGGGCCACCTTTTCGCCCACCCTCCAGCCGAGATCAGGCTCCCAGAGGAACTTCGTCACTTAATTGTATACAGTGGTGATGCGAAAAACCATGAATTTCGCCGCATACTCGCGGAAGCACTGCTCAACGTACAATTACCCACTCAACACACGCGCGACCTACTCCGAGATGCGAACGTGTCTAGCTCAGTCTTCGATGGTCCGGTCTACACGGCCTACACTGCGCATGTGCATATGGATACGGTTAATTCTAAGATGAACGCCCCGTCTGCATTTGGTTGTAAGTGGCGTACTAAGCTGTATTCCGAAGACCGAACCGAGCTTTAGAAATGAAAAATTGTTGAGTGGGATAAGCCCTGAAGAGAGGTAAGAGAGGGGAGGGTAGGAGAAGAGTTTGACTTCGTTGCTTCCCATCTGAAGCTTGATAGAAGTTTGGGTATGAATCGAGAAGTGATGAGAAGAGAACCTTGGCCGGCATAGTGGATTTCGTAATGCTGCACTACGTGGTCATCGTCGCAAAGCTCAGGCGGCTGTCTCAGCAGCGCCAGGCTAGGGCAGCGAATTTCTTCCATTTGGTTTGGTAGAGGAGTACACAACAAGAGCATTAGTGAATATCGCAAGCAGAGCGTGAGTCTAAATTGTGAGGCAACATTCACGCAAAAGCAGTCTTGGCTGCACCTTCGAGCAAACCAGGCGTCACTAAGTTGAACGCGTCCGCATGGGTTGCCACTCTCCTCCCAATCGAAGCCGGGCTCTTCTAACAGCATCTTTGAGAATGGGAACCACTTTCCCAATTTTAGAATCACCAGCTGTGATTTTACGGGACGACCAATGCCTTAGGACAATATTGCGTATAGCTTTCTTCTTTCGTACGCGGGCGTTTTTGCCGGCGAAGACTTTGCGATATGCTGAGAATACGCTTTGCCGCTCTGCTCTTGTCTGAGAAGCCATATCAAATAGTGGCTAGCACCCGTCAACACGAAACATTACTAAGGATGCTTAAAGAAACATAGGATAGAAGTAAAGCTACGACAATGTGTATATTAGGTTGGGTGATTGCGTATATAGGGGCATTGAAAGTCGGCATCGGAGGGAGATCAGGGATACTATATGGTGTGTATAGAGGTGGCTAGCAGCCTCGAGCTACTCAGGCAAGAGTTAGCATAAGCCAAGATTTACAGCAGGGAACCTGACTGACAGATATGTTAACGAGAGTCTTGGTGGGTATTTGCCACTTGCTGTGTGAGACGCGTTAACTAAGTCCATGACTCAACAATTGAGCTTAATAAACAAGTCGGGTTGGTTGGGTTCCCAGGAAGTGAGCCAACGTTGTTGAAAGCTCACGCGTCGCAATTTGTTGATGGGGTTGGGCCCTCGTTAGTATGGGCTGCTCGCTTGTAAGGTACGTTATGTCTCAAGAACACTTCTCTGCTAGTGCTGTGCAATCAACTGAGGCTTATGCTTATGCTCTATTCCTCGTCACGGGCATATCCCTCTGCGTCATCCCCTAGGCCACAATCTGATACTTATTCGGCTCCCTCCAACCCCATTTACCGCCCAATTTCCACCACTACTTCCTCCTTCCTATTGTTACCAAGATAAAAGATAACACTTGGGACCTAGATAACGCCACTGATGTCTGCCAAGGTCGATCGTCCTTGGCAGTACTCTAACGGAGGAACATCATGATTTGGTCGCGAGATCCCGCCGCGTACGAAGAGACTCTGGGCAAGCTACTGAAAATAGCTGCTTACACTTTCAATGCGGACTTAAAATTATATCATCGCATCGAGTCTGCTTCGGAATTGATAGAAGACCCACTTTCAGTGTAATATATGCCTACACACACTTTATTTAATATACTCACTCCATCTCTAGAAATATAAGACCGGGCTAAGCGTTACTTTATATACGCAAGGGAGTACGCTATAAAAGTCGTATACATGACGAAGGTAAATCGCTTACCTAGGGCTGACTAGGTAGGTGGCGTTGGAGCCTTATCAAAGGACGTTCGTCGTTCTTGGGCAGTTGGAAACAGCTCGCGTGCTTAACATTGGCAACCCTTGGTATATTGGCATCTAGCCGCTTTTCCGAGCGAACAGCTAAGTATAACTCTTTGCTTTATATCTCTAGCCTACTAAGTATTAGATAGTTAGTAATATTTAAAAATATAATATAATAATAATAATAATTTATATATTTTAAATTATAAATACTTTTTAAAATAAAATAATTATATATATATATATATATATATTTATTTATTATTTAAAAATATTTATATATAAAAATTATATATTAATAGTATTATAGAATTTTAATAATTTAATTTTTTCTTTTAAATATACTATAATAGATCTAATATTATCCGATAGTTTTAATAACTAAATAATAAGGATTACTATGAAAGAGAAGCTGCTCGCCTATATCTCATCTATTTGCACGATGCATCGCTGATCTCTTCCTCCATTATTCCCTTAATCACCCTTTCCTAACTTGTTCTATATAGCAACCACTGCCACTATGGATAGAGTTATGGCTTTTGGCAAGCGCCTTCTCTTTGGAAAATCCAAGCAGACAGAAGATGGCCGCGATCAATGGGGCTCCAGGACAGCATATGTGCTTGCATCCATGGGTGGCGCCGTGGGATTTGGTAACCTGCTAAGGTACCCGTCGCAGGTGTTTAACAACAACGGCCTACAATGGTTTATCCCGTACTTAATGGCAATCTTCCTATTAGCCGTTCCGGTTCTCGTTCTGGAGGTCTCGATCGGCCAGGCGTACCGCGGGTAGGCGGTTGCTACCAATAATCAATGAATGAATGCTAATATGTTTTCTCCTCGCAGAGGCTCAGTCATCGCGTACAATAGCTTGGACAAGCGTGCTCGTGGTGTTGGCATGGGAATGATCCTCGTTGGCTTCTACGTCTGTTTGTACTACATTCCCATGCTCGCTTGGGTCCTGCGCTACTTCGAGAAGTCATTCTCTTCCCCACTTCCCTGGGAGGGACGAATACAAGAGTTCTACCGTGGGGACGTCACGCAAGACGTAGCTCCAGTTGGTGGCGAATTCAACGACGACGGCAGTATTGCGAGCTATGCCACCTACCCTGGAACCGCTGTTGTGCCCGAGACAGCTGCGTGGACGTTCTTTGCTTGGTTTATGGTGTGGTTGTGCCTTGCTAAGGGTGTCGCGACGACGGGCAAGGTGGTGTATTTCACAATGGGCTTGCCAATCGTTGTCTTGATCGTCCTCATAGGTCGTGGAACTTCGCTCCCTAATGCCAGAGATGGTATCTGCCTTTTCTGGTGCGAGTTCAACGGAGATCAACTTTCACGTGGTCAGATCTGGCAAGACGCCACAGGGCAAGTGTTCTACTCAACGGGTGTCGGTTTCGGTTACTTTACCGCGTACGCGTCCTACAATAGCCAAATGGCGAATGCTGTGGCGGACTCTTTCATCATTTGTCTTAGTAACGCCTCGTTCGAGACGCTCGCCGCCTTTGCTATCTTCGGCGTCGTTGGCTTCCTGGGCATAACGCCCGAGTCCTATGGTTCGGTCTCATCCTTTGAGCTGGGCTTCGTGACGCTCCCAGAAGCCCTCACGCAACTTCCAGGCTCGCAAGTTTGGAGTGTCATCTTTTTTTTTACTCTCTTCTTATTGGGATTAAGCTCCTCATTTGCCATGATCGACGCCGCCATCACAATGGTCTACGACGCGGATTTCGCCAAGAGATGGCCGCGCATTGCGTGGTCTAGCATTGTCGTCACGATCTCGTTCCTGATGTCGCTGATGTACACAACCGAATTTGGATTCTGGCTACTAGATGCTATTGACACCCAAACAAACAACATTGCTTTAATTTGGATCGTTTGGGCGGAGTGCATTAGCGCTACTATCCTGTATCGCCATAGAGATGTCATAGGACAGGTTGGCTTGCCGGCCTTTCTGGTGCACAACGGAGGCTTCATTGTGGCCAAGATTGTCGGATTGGCGATTGCACATACTGTCTCGCCCGGTGGAGGCGCCGGCGCAGGGTTCGGCATCTACTTTGCGAGCGTCATCGTGTCCTTAGTAGTTGCAAAGACACCGGATTGCGTTGCTCCGAGATTCTGGGGTAAAAACGTCTGGCTTTCCAAATTGTGGTGGCTGGGCGCGTATTCGGTATATCATCTACTCTGTTGCTATCATTCTTCGCTCACAATGCTTGCAGGGTAACCAGCTCACCCGCGACCTCAATGTCACCGTGGCCCCGCCCGGATCGGGTAATACAAGGATACCTGTCTTCTGGGCTCCTATTCTCCGTTATTTCTCCGCTCCCGTCCTTGCTATTGTCCTTTCCTTCGGGTACCCTAAGTTCATCGCTGTGCGCAATGACCCCCTTCACATCTTCGCCTTCACGGCCGTCCATATCATCCTTTTCTTTGTAATCTTCGTCTACTTCGTGCCGCGCAGCCTCGACATTATTGTGCCTGCGAAGCGACGCGACGAGGGTGTCAGGGCGTATGCGCCACAGGTCCTGTGCGGTCTAGACGACATCCGAGTCAGCGAAGGTCTTGAGGCCAGCACCAGCAGCGACGGTCACATCAGCTCCGTGGAGCAGAAATACGACGTAGACGGCAACAAGGTTGCGGCCAAGCACGAGCCTGAGTCAATGATACGATAGAAAATCATTCTTCTTCAATAGGACTGGGAGGCCATAGTGGTGCTGGGTGAATGATATGAAGTTGGGGAAGCTCTCCATTTTGAGGAGCGCTCATGATTATATATTCCCTCATTTTACGACAACTCTTGGCAGTGTGTTTGTACTTCGAAGGGCGCGCAATGGGCCCGGAATACCTAAATAGCAATAAATAGTGGGGCTAATTATAACGCTTGTAGATTTCTGCTAAGCAATGATGCACCCAAGCCAGTTTTGGCCTTGATTAGTTTTTGACATAAACTGTATTGATTTGTAAAGGCTAGCAGACAGATAAGACGACTTTGGTGTTTTAAAATTGGTGCTCAGATCGCAGACTGAGGATGGGTCTGAGGGTATGATCGGCTTATGAGTATTGAGCCAAGCGTTGTCTCCGCACAGCATACGGCCAATTGCCGATGTACGTGTCACAAGGATCGCCGCTTAACTTTTCTTCCACCGGGAGTGCGCAATAGCTTAGACACTTTGCCAAGACTTGAATATTGTAAATTTCTGAATAAATACTATATTGGAGATCTTCGTTTGCCTCATATTATGGATGACAAGATAGTAGACTTGTGTGAATAATCTTGAGGTGCTCAGCTTTAGTGACAGCAGCCTAGGAGACGTGGACGAATCCTTTACTAGCCGTAACCGTTTCACGCTCCTCTCCCGTGAGACTGAGCAGAAGTGGTCACACAAACAATTAGAAATTGATTCCGCTGGCATATGAATGATTCGATAATTCATCTTTTGTCGAAGCATTGCGGTCATCCGTAGAGGCCGGTAGCGAGAAGGTTGCGATTTGCTTAAGTCGAACCTCGTAAATGAAGCTCCGACAGCCGCATTCCCCAGTGGAGTCTACTGTATGCTTCTACGGCGTCCGATACAGCTAGACAATTCCGAATTATAATGAAGTATCCGATCCGAAATCGACTTGCTACTTTGACTCAGTTGTATGACATTTTTAATGGAAACGAAGACTCTCGAGTTTCTTTCAGTCTCGTTTGTCATCGAGGGTATACAGGGTGATCCATTCCGGTCAATTTCCCAATGGTCTCTTACTGTCTAGGTATATGATTGCGCTCTAAGTAGCTAAATATATTCAGCAGGCCAGCACCCAGCGTCAAATCCGAGGAAGTAGTTAAGGTGATGATGACCTAGATCAATGTGCGAACAAACTATGCTGTAACGATGAGCCTATCCAATTGGTACCAACGCGATTGATTCACAATCCAATAGGAGCAGAGACAGGCCCTATACACTTAGTAACGGCCCCGGATATCCAACACAATCCAGAGTTATATTAACCCAAATATGCAATCTTCAGCAACTGTTGGAGCGAGGATCCCCCTTTCAAGACCACAGCATCCAGAACAGCCACCATATGAAAGGTATCACACTGTCAGAATTACCTAATACATGTTTAGAGGTGTTGCATCCAGTAAGAGATTTAAGAACACGATTCCTATGGGTTAATGCCCTATGTATTCTGCAAGGCGATAGGCTAGACTGGGAGATTGAAGCATATAGAACGAATAGGGCTTACAACGCAATCATCCCCTTATCGACACAAGCTTGCTACGAATATTTCCTCTTAGAGCTGTCCTAAATCTCGCTGAGTGCCGAAAATCCTTTCCGGACCCACCTCAACCCCGAAATCAGGGGCAACTTCAGAATAAGCAGCACTGATCCAAATATAGCCATCCTCTTCTCGACTGCGACATCAGGCTTAGGCCGCCAGGAGTGCTTGTCAAGGGGATAAAAAGAGTATGGACCTTTCAAGAGCATATCATGTCCAAACGCCGCCTCTTTTTCGGGTAGAGATGGAGCGGCTTTCGACTGCTAGAACTGGGTTCGGACGCTGGACTATCCAAAACAGGCAAACACGTGGGTGGGCGAAACCACGGGGAAGTCGGTCAATGAGCTCAAACAAGCCTAGGAAGGCGTTGAGTACAATCAGATCCTAGAGTACACACATCGAGCTCATTCTATCCCTAGTGATCGATTGCCCGCTGTCAGTCGGATAATGAATGTGACCTCCGCTACAACAAATGACGGTTATCTGACTAGATTATCGAAAGGTAACATTGTCCCAGGTATTTTCCAGACTCATGATGATGATGAAAGTATCGGTTCTGCTCCACTATTTGAAGATTTTATTGCGGATCTGCGCCCTCGCGAAAACTATATAGTGTCCTCGTGGAGCCGAGCCTTTCGGCCAAGACCATGCGTCGAATGCGAGATCGAAGCGGAACCGGTTGTGCAAAGTAACAATTCTTTCGGAGCAGTTATTTCCGCACACCCTATGTTATACAGCTGTATACCCCAACTTTTAGTGACCGAGAAAGATTCTCAATATGTGCAGAATCGTCTTCTTTGACAATATCGGAGCGAGGTCCGGGTCATAGAATGTAGAATGTGATGCCGATTTCCACAATGTGGTCTCACAAGACGACGGAAATATCCATACTGGCCTTAAGCATCTAGAATTGATGCCATGAACTAAGATTTAGCTTATTACTGCGCAAAATGGTTGGGGAGTACCTGTTAGTTCCGACGGCATCATAGGGCCAATGCTTCTTCCAGCTTCAGATTTCGGCGGCGTCAGTGATTGGATAAGAGCTGGAACATTCCATTTATTTCAGAGTCGCGGAGGGAGGAGTGTATTTTATACGACCGAATTTCGTTATATATGGGTTATCTAAGTAATTAAAAAGAACTATAATTAAAAATTGGATTTCTAAATTATATAATGAATTGAAAATAGGTATTAATATTCAACATCGATAATATAACAATTTTTGGAAAACACTAGTTGTTAATTCCAATATACATTTGAAGAACCACCGACCTAAGAGAGATGTTTTGTATAGGTAGCGTAAGGGCTGGGTTGGTGCCGGCCCTGAATCCTGTAGCAAAAAGCGTATATGAGTTGGATCTATGAGGAGTTCGGACGCTACTTGTAGGCGTCCTAGGAATAGCATCGCCTTAAGTGTGTTAGCGGTGAGATGTGGGATATAGTACGGAGCTTATGTGTGGTCCGTCTTCTACATTCTCCCATTCTCCGAATCTTCAATGTGTGCGGGAATCGAACTTAAAACTACAAACTAGAGATGAGGCAAAATATACGGCTAGATAGGGCTATGTTTCTGGTCGGTAAGGGCGTTATATACATGGACAGATGGAGATTGAGGTTCGGAGAAGCCCCCGAAAGCACAAGCTAAATCTTGGAGTCTCGTCATGCGCTATCTATTGTTGATCGCACTTGCTCTTTCTCTTACGACATCGACCTCCACACACTGGCGTCCTGCCTCCGACGTAATCTCAAATGAAGAAATAATCACAAATTACCAATCACAAATGAGTCTCGTACAGATAAAGTGCACTCTCATTACGGACGACCAACTTCTGAGTAGAGGAAACCGCCTGATGCGTCAGTTATGTCATGTCGAAAATCGATATCAGTTCCATGTATCGAGGTATTGCCCGCACATTATCTATCTTCCAGAAAGGTACTACTCCGTACCCGCTTCACATTATGGAGGCGTTCTTTATCTGCCGCAGTCAACGGCGGAAGGGATACCTAAACCGGGGTCGGAACCCACACTCATGAACTGTATCACCGCTGCTTATCTCTTTGGGTCATGGAAGTACACAATAGTCAATCCTTCGCGAGGCTGGCTCTGATTGTGTGAATTTCAGTGCGTCTTGCATCAGAATTCTGTACAACGGTCCATTACCATGCTCCTTTTCTCCGTGGTTATGGCTCTGGGTCAATTCTCGAAGTCTTAACCTAGTCTCTTGCTGATCTATATGTGCTTGACCTATTTCCAACTCTCAATATTTTCCGGGGCCCAGACATGCCGTCCTCACCCTTTTCTAAGGATTGAGCTATTACAGCGTTGAGTATTCCGAAATTTCTACTCGGGACAATGATTTCCAATACCTGGCTACTGGGGCCTAGCATGAGCTCGGGTTCTGGCGCTATAATATGAATGTATAGCATCCTTAATATGGCTAGAAAGATCTGCGCCGGGTTCATCCTTACCCCGTCTACTTCACAAAAGGACTCTTGCCGGTCTGCGGGCCCCGCACTACAAGCAGGGTTCTTCCCGCGTCTGATAACAGTTGTTTACAACTTTCTGCACAGTTGGTGTCTGCATAAGATTGCTGCCGGTCCTGTTGTTTGTCCGACGTGTCTAATTCCCAAAATTTCTCCGCATCACCAGACCCCCAACGATCGAGATTAGTCATGATGTCTACTGACAACAAAGACCCAGACACGCCTATCGAAGTGCGCAAGCTAGCAACCCGAGAAGATGCTGAAATAGTTCGAGAAGCGATTGAAATCGAGCATGGGCTAAGCTTTCGCGATGCGATAAGGCTATATCCTAAAGCAATAGGATGGTCAATGTATTTCAGCTTGGGGGTCATCATGTTATGTGTGTATACAAGACCCGCTCCGAAGCCTACCACGTCTTTCAATCGCTGACGCTCGCATAGCATTTGATCCCCAGCTTCTCGGAAACCTCTATGCTATGCCAGCCTTTCAGAAAGATTTTGGATACCCGTTCAAAGATGGCTACCTCATATCCGCTGCCTGGCAAACCGGCCTTAGTATGGGCAATCCTATTGGGCAAGTTGTAGGTGCACTGGCTGCCGGTTATCCAATGGAGTGGTACGGAAGGAAAAAGACTTTCAATGTGTGTGTGATCGCTGTTGCTGGACTCGTCTTCATACAATTTTTCGCCCGCTCTCTGCAAGTTCTGCTCGCAGGAGAATTACTTGCCGGCCTAGTACTTGGAGCATTTGTGGTCATTGCACCTGCCTATGCTTCGGAAGTAACTCCTGTGACATTTCGAAGTGTCTCAACGTCTTATGTCAATCTGTGCTTCGTCACTGGGCAACTGCTGGGGAACGGTGTGACAGCGGCCACCAAGGACATCGATAGCCACTGGGCCTATTCCATTCCATTTGCACTGCAATGGTTTTGGGTTTTGATGATTCTTCCGGGGATGTTCTTTGCTCCAGAAAGTCCCTGGTGGCTCGCGAGACAGGGCAGGATGGCGGATGCCGAGAGATCACTCAGTCGACTTTCGAGCAAAGTTGTCAACGTGAAAGCGGTCCTCGCCCAAATTATTGAAACGGACAAACTCGAGACGCAAATGGAAGCTGGAAGTACCTACTTGGACGTCTTCCGCAAGGTTAACTGGCGCCGTACCGAGGTTGCGATTGGTGTCTATGCCACTCAAGTATTGTGTGGTATCTATCTTATCAATTATGGGACATACTTCTTCAACCTTGCCGGGTTGAATACTGAACAGGCCTATAACATGGGCATCGGCTTTATGGCAGTGGGGTGGGTCAGCACCTGTCTTTCATGGTTCTTGATGCAAAAATTTGGGCGGAGGCCATTGTACAACACTGGCCTGGCCGTCTTAATGATCATTATGTTTTTGGTGGGAATACTAGATGTCGTGGAAACTAAAGGGGCTCTATGGGCTCAGTCCGCTTTGTAAGCTCCTTTGCTCTCCTTTAAGTAATGTTGTCACTAGGTATTGACGTATGGCAGACTACTGGTGTGGAATTTTACGTTTGATTGGAGGTAAGTACCCCTTAATACTGCGTTGATTCGATCGCTCACATAGCCTAGTGTGGGGCCTGTCGCCTACGCCATTTTTTGCGAAGTTAGCGCGACTCGTGTGCGCTCTAAAACCATTGCAGTTGCTACGGCCGTGCAAGCAACTGTCGGGATTATCATGACTGTTGCAATCCCTTACCTCATCAATCCTGACGAAGCAGATCTAAGAGGCAAGCTTGGTTTCTTCTTTGGTGCACTGAGTGCGCCTTGCTTGATCTGGTGCTATTTCCGGGTTCCGGAAATGAAAGGGAGAACCTACGAGGAACTAGATATCATGTTTGAGAGGAATGTTCCGACGAGGGAATTTAGGAAATATCAGATTTGAAAGTAAGCGCAGCGGAGGTAGGGGTGAAATTGGTTGGTTGCTGATACATTCAACGCAAATTTTTTACGCCTATGGGCATCTATGGCTAGGACACTTGCAGACTTGTAAAAATGGTATGCCATCGTTGCTTGATGCTAGACAATACTCTCTCATTTAGAACATATGAAAGATTCGAATTGGGCTTCCTGACCGGAAACTCCCAACCATTCGTGCCAAAAACATGCTATAATAGCTATCCTTGTGCTTACATATCAATCGCACGCAATTGCAACCCGTTATTGGATGGAGTGTCTCCCTATGTCGTCCTAGGAACCTCGTCATCTTCCATACTTCTTCTGATACCCTTAGATGGGGTAGAAGAGTAATGTCAGCAGTTCCACTCATAATAACCCTTCTCACGTGTCACTAATACATTCTTGTATAACTTCAATTGATACCTTTCTCGCGATTGCTAATCATCTATTTGCTAAGCTATTTCCTCTGTTGGTTAATTAAATCAGAAGTGTCGAAACTATTTAAGAAGTGGTTATTAGGTGGGTGCGACGTCGAAGTCTATGTAAAGTTTTCTACGTATTATGTCGTATCCAGGATGATTCCAGTCCTGTTAGCGATTGTTCCCTCGTCTCGTCACGTCTTTTGCTAGCATTCTGATAACTACCTATACCGCCTATGCATTTTTATCAATGCGCAGCTTGAGACGATGGAAGATAAAAGGAAAAGCAAAGGGAGTATGCGAACTTGAGTTCGATCGCAAGATATATGGATCGTAGACATTAGTATGCAAGACTAATAGGTTCGGCGCGATGGTTCGTGGTGTAGTGTAACCAGATGTTCCGGAAAATATGAATGTGAACAAGGAAGAAGTTGTCTTAGCGATCGCTTCTAATGTCGTTGGGACTAGTATCCGCCGCTTTCCGGGCACAAATGCTACTATGAATACAGGATAAAACTTTCCACGCCGTCAAAAGATTATCGTACCTTTCTACTAACAACTTTAATTTACATAGACAAAGTCTATGAACCCCCCCACATGCTCCATGTACCGCCCACGCAACATCCGCGTTCTCCCAACTATCGACTACCCCAGGCTTGTTGAGGGTGCAGTAAGAGCAAAAAAGTGACACGAGTGAGGTTCGAACTCACGCGGGTTTCCCCAGTAGAGATTTAACCAGAGCGACCACATCGCAAAACTTAAATCTACCGCCTTAGACCACTCGGCCATCGTGTCTTTCAAATTAAACTAACGAATTTCGATAATTGCTATATCTATATTGTACCAAAAAGATGTCTACACCAAAATATTCAGAGATTCCGATGTTGGGGCGGAGCAGAGGGCGGGGCAAATGTTGCAGACGCGAGCCAATGGGAGTCGTGCTAAGCGAAGTGCCATGCCACCACAGCGATGAACTGCCGTCAGTCATATCTCGCCCATAAGATATGTCCTTTTCATTTGACATTCAACTCCCAGTATGTACTCAAGATATGCTGCATTGGGCGCCATAATGTGTCTCCATATACCAGGCCTACTTCGTCCCATCGCTCATCTTTCCACAGCTTTTCCTATTTGCTGTCCTCTTCAACCAGCAAATTCTAACCTTCGCCGTCCACTTCTTCATCTTCTCGCCTGGTGGAAGATAATGTTTCCTCGGCCAAAAAGGCTTCGGATCGTTCACTTCAATCTTCGTCCCTAGAAAACGGTTAACCCTAAACTTCGTCAATGCTAATGATTTTTTACATGCCCACTCTGCATTCGCAACGACATCCTACAACCCCTTTACCTCGTCTTTCTCACCCTCAACCCAAAGGTAATATTTCCGTGCTATTAACTTAGGGGACACATTCACCAGGCCAGTGACGCAGCCCATGCTTCCTGCTTCTAGTGTCGGAAAGGGGAAGTTTGAGGATCCACTTTAGATGTTGCCGAACTGTTGAGGTGAGAATTTCAAATGAGGCGCTCGGCTTTGCCGACGTTGCCGCATGTTAGTATTGCAGCAATGATTTTTGGTTGTGAGGCTAATGCGCTAAGGTTGTCGGACTTGAGGTCGATGCATGAGGCTATGCCTGGAAACTACACTCGTTAGTATCCATCTCCTCGTTCGATTCAAAGGGATAGAAGTTAAGATATAGAGAAGTAGGTAGGATATATAATTTAAAATAGATAACTACCAATAGACTCTCGTCGGCAATGTCTCTGTAGGAGCCATGTAACGCCTCCTCAGTCACAGCTTTCGCCCTGAAAATTTGAAGGTAACAGCAATGCAAAGCTTGCTCCAGCTTCCGCAGCGTCTTTTGTGAGTTGTATGGATTCGTTCGTGCTCTGCCCGCTAATACATACTACGAGCGGGTGGTGCAGTATCCCGAGCCCTGCCACCGCACGCCGAGCTATTCTGATGACTAGCAAAGCGCCCCTTAACTTAGGGTTCAAAAATTAAGGAGATATTCAGGTTGAAGACTTGGGCATATACCTTCGTGTTTCTCTTCTCTGTTCAGCAGCACGGCTCCACCATCCGCCCCTAGTACACCAATTCAAGTAATCCACTTTTTACGAGATTCTGATAGTGCCTGTACATGACATCTAGGTCGATTTTCTTGTATCCCCTTAGGTTTGTAAGTAGAAATAACAAGACAGTACGTGTCCGGTAGGAGCGTCTTCGCCCTGAGCAGTATCGTGGACTTTGTTGCTGGCATGATTGTGGTCGCTTTGGGTCACTCAGTGTTTCTTCGAGCTCTACAATATTAAACGTGGCTCAGTGTAAAAAAATTCGTAGAAAGAGCCCCATATATCTTTCTCGATTAGGAAATAGTGAAAAAAGAGGAATGTAAAAGTGTAGTGCAGTGAAGAAGCGTGCGAGGAGATCAGGCTACTTTTACGCCCTCACTAACTCATGATGCGCACATTTGTTTTCCTGTTCCGCGCGGAATGTAGGAGGGTGGCGCGGAGAATGCCAAGATATACTTGCTTGTGTAAGGTTATATGGATCGCACGAGCCTTATTATGGATTAGCCCTTATATCATGTGATACCTAGGATAGACAGTATAAATAGCCTTGATCCTCCATGGATATGATAAAAAATACAGCAGTTCTTCTCCTCATATTCCCTGATACTTTACAGCTTGACTTGATGCGTCTATCGATCATTGGAACGTCACCCCGTGCAGTGTCATCTAGTGCTTTATAGATAGCTGCATTTGGGTTATTATGATTGGAATGTTATGATTGGAAATGCGGGCTAGCCAACGGCGTGCGTTGTGAAAATACCATATGTAATTTACAACATGTACACACTTATACGATTGGAGGTAAAATAACGCTTGCTTGGAAACGATAGCTCAAGCAGCGTAAAGGCTTTGGGCTACAACTTCCACTGAGTTACAAATTCATATAGTGTACAATTGTCAACAACATTCCCGGAAACACGAAGTATGCTATATATGGATTCATGTAGGTCTTTTCCTCGCATCTCCAGAGGGGAATATCAGTAGCTGCTTGGCCCACAATTATCGTCCTCTTCATACTCAATACTTTGGTTGCCATATCTGAACTCGTAACTCTCCCCTTTTCTTCGCAATTATATGCTTTGATTATCTCTTCAAGTGCGTGAGAAAGGAAACAAGAGAAGCGGCAACTGTAGGGGCGATATCGGGTGATTTTGCCTCGCTGGCTCCGATAGGAAATTTACGGGGCGTCATTATGAGCACGCCTCGCAGGCATTTAAGTTCTAATTCGACGACTGAGGGCACGCTGGAGCTCCTCTTCCGACCACTTTGATGATGCCAGCAGTTTGCTAAGTTTGATTTTGACGGTTTCATATCCATCGCTGGATCTTTCTCTCGATATAGCCAGCTGAGTAGTGGTCTTTAAAACGTATAAGCCAGCGATAATTAAACCACCCCTTGAAGGGTTGAGATGTAGTTGTTTAGATGAGATTGGGGGTATGGGAGAGATTCCCAGGCGAGCAGTTACAAAAGAAGCCCAAGAACGGTAGAGAATTTTTTGCATTGCGCAAGGGCTTGTAGAATGCCGAGAACTACAACATCCGTGTCATTTTCTATAGCATTATTGACGATGATGATGCTACCTTTTCGATCGTTCAAAAGAACCTCCCCAATATTGCCGCACCGCCTGCCAGAATATCTAGCAGGCTTAAACCAAAGCCCCGCTCCCGTTCGATCTTACCTTTTGATTTTTCAACAACCCAGTTCCGTAGGTTATTGTTCTTGTATCCAAATTTAGCATCGCTTGGGAATGGTTTATCGGCAGCCGGCACCCGACTATCTCCTTCGGCGACATAGTGCACATCGTTTAGGGTATATCGTCCACCCTAAAAAAAAGAGAAAGGTGCAATTATCCAAGCATCCGCGGACCCTAGTACTTCCTCAACTGCATCTGGATCAAGCAGAAAGTAGCCTCGTAGGGCGTCTCAGCAGCTTGCTTGAGGTTCTGGCATATATCCACCGTCAGCGCCTCTGCAGCTGGCTGGTGTAGCACGCGCATGTGTTTAGGGGCATGAAGAATTCACTTCCCAGCCTTATGTTTATGAATCCCTTCGCCAAGACGTCGGCAGTCCATGTTGTCAGAACTGCTATGTAGTGGCAGTCTGCGTGCCCGTGAGGTCGTCATCCAGCGCGACGAGTGTGGGGACGTCGGGATTCGACAGGATATCCCTGCGCGCTTGGGCTTGGAGGTCATCCAATGTCGAAGGAGACGGTGGAAGATGCGAGAGTGTAGCTCTAAGACGCGGTAGCAAGGGAATCCGGGTTAAGTCTGCGACTGGCATTTGAAGCGACATCTCGACACCTCTGACTAAGATTATGTTCTATGCTGCTTTCAGTGGAATATTAGCACGCACCGCAATTGGTTTCATGAGTGCTTGTATCTCTGTGCAGCTGTTCGGAATATCGGCGGGTTATGCGCATTTTCCGTCTAGAAGAACCGATGCCTTCCCACACAAGTGAATATTGGCCAAATAGTTTCCTCATGGAAGTAGGATCAACTAGTGTTTAAATACGTAGTGATTATGAGTCACAGGTTGAAATGAAAATTGACAGTGCTACGGGTTTTGGTGATGTATAATGAATGACTTGGTATTGTTTTTGCTCGTGCCTAGTTAAGCGCCGATTGTACTCATTTGTGTGTAGTAAATATTTCTGGGGGTCGTTTCAGATAGAATGTCAAATGGTAAACTATAACAAACCTGACTATGGTTCACATTAAGCTCTCGTAAGAGTTATTTATAGAACAAAACTCTGCGATTCGGGAAGTTTGGAGGCCGATTGACGTTCTCCAGCCTCGCTGGTCGTGTATGGGGTCGGATCGCATCGGAATTCTTTCCGACAGGGGACACATATTGTCCCGTATCAGGCAGCATCAATTGCTGAGGCAAATATTGATGTATTGAAGGAGGGTAAGTGGCCTGCCTGGCCAGAGGCTGGTAGTGGCGAGACTATGTAGACCTGAAAACAAACCAACTATAATAGGATAGTAGAATCACGTGCCACATATCGTACTAGCTTCTTGGTCCTGCGGCGGGATAACCACGTCGAGAGATCGAAGAAAAAAAAATTTTTTAAATGAGTATATAATGTACAGTAGGTCTTATATTCGATGCGAGACATTCACTAGCTCGTTCTACAACTAGTCGCCGTCCCCCAGCAATATCATAGTAAGCTCCTCTTTATACCACCACGGCCAAATATACCCTGATTACAGACGTAGGGGACTTCATCGGCCAGGTGCTCGCCGCGTCTCTTCTAGAATCCGAATTACACTCATCTCATACTTGCCATCGTTCTTAACCACCCGGCCCCATCAAACTCAAAACGTGCAGAACCACTAAAAGTAGACATAACGGACCCATCTACTTTCAATTCTTGGCTTGGTAGCCAAGAATGGGATGCCTACTACTTTTGCATGGCGTCACGTCCGGTGGCGCAGAAGGAATCTCGACCTCACGCGTGCTGTCATCCTCGACTTGTATCGATTAGCTCCGTATTATCTTAGGAAGAACCAGCCCGGTGTGGTTGTTACGTTTCCATCCTCACTAGTAATATATGGCCTCCCTGAGTCTCTGAACGAAATCATTTCTGAAAAGATATAGCCTATTCCAGTCTCCGTATGGTGCAGAGAAACTGATCGTCGAAACATTGGTAAACAACTTCTTCAGAAGAGGATTAATCGATGGCCGAGTTGTCTTTCTGCCTTTAGTTGTCATACGACCTAGCGCGCTCTCAGCCGTTGCATCGAGTTTCGCAAGCGGTATCGTTCGCGAACCCCTGAAAGGCGAGAGAACCATACTGCCAGTGAGCAAATATTTGGATATGTGGATATGCTCGCCAAAGACAGTCATTAGGAATCTTGTTTCTATTAAGGATGTCCCGAAGCAGAAATTCGGCAACAATCGCGGGCGAGTTGTGAATCTATCTGGCTAAACAGTCAAAGTTGGCCGAATTTTAGATGCCCTGGAAGCTGTTGGTGGAAAAGCTGTGGGTATAGAGGAAATGAAGCGACACGATAAGATTGAAGGTGTCCTCGCGAGTAGGCCAGTACACTTCGATACATGGGCGGCAAAAAGTCTCGGATTGGACAATATTAGTCTGAAAAAAAGAGGTACAGAATTTTGCGAGGAGTCTGACGAAGTAGTGGTTCTGCAGTCTTGTAGAACACTATAGTAGCCTAAGTAGTTTTTTTTATTTTCGGCTACTCTACCCTAGACTATCAATTACTGGTTGCAGTTGCTAAAAGTCCAGTATCGACCATTTAACACTCCATAGTCAGAACTACTGGAAGCGAAGATTATCAAAGCTTACCCTAGTGATGGAATAGAATTTAGAGACCAAATCCACTAAGACCAAAATCGAAGTTGCCCGAGTCAAAGTGGAGAAATGGAGTTGTGGATAGGCTGAGATCATCATCGAAACTATTCCCCATAATACTACAGCCGTAGAATCCATTGTCGCTAGCCATCTGCGGTATTGCTGCGTTTGGCTCGGTGGTGTTGTGCATGCCGGACTGAGCAACGCCGTTCGGCGGTGGCGGGTTCTGAAAGGAGGATGGGCTTTTAGTTCTTGACATGGCCATTTTCTCTAAGCCATCCGCCATTAGATGAACAAGGTGGTATTTCCCCACAGCAGTAGAACGGAATTGCTGTACTACTTTTGCGGTCATGTCGAGAACAACTACGTCCTCAATAAATTGGCCACTATGCTGCGCTGTGATTTTTAGAAGGAAGACGCATGCAAATGCAATCATGGAGTGAATGTAATGAGGTATGCCCACGAGCGCTTCCCGGATGTCGTAATCAGTGAGAAGCATGTCGATTATTGAGGTCGCAGCGGATACAGCGGCTACAGCGCTATCTTGAAAATATGGCGGAACAGGTGCGCCTTTTAGACCCCGGAAGATATGCGAATGAAGATGCAACTTAGCAAGATGATGATGCAAGATAACCCCTTTCGTTGGGAACTCTCCAATGAATTGATGGAGCTCTGTTTTAATGAGTATTGTTTCTTCTCTTGACGGGAAACAAGTCTTACTGAGTAGTTCGGTTGTCCAGTACCCCATCCACTGATTGATCTGCCTGCTGAAATTGGTCAATTGTGTCACAAAGGCCCGTGGGACCGGCTCTCCAGTGTCCGGACCGAACAGTTCGCGGACATTGCTCATGATAATGAGCAAAGCCATCTGGCTAACTAGCCGCTTGTCTGATTCCGTAAAGACCGAAGTTTTCATGAGTTCGTCCCATCTAGATATAGACGTATCCTCTCGGACTATAGACGGGCGACCGTAAAGGATGGAAAGGTGGTGATCGCAAACATAAAGAGTGTACCATATGCGCGTGCAGTCCATAGCCTCTTCGCTATTTTCTGCAAGGACACGATGGAAATTGTTGCTAAGATTAACCTCAGTGGCACGACGAATGGCATATCCAGAGAGCGTCCATGATACGTCATGCAGCCAGTACGAGCCTATGCTCATTGCTCGCATATCATCTCGATCTATCCGGCGATCGAACATAGATGCAGATATGAGCCGGCGAAATTCGCGACTGCATACACCGTACAGGTGATTGCTCATTGGATCATGCAAGGCGGCAACTGTACATACACATGCAGTCAATATGGGCGAGCCGCGCCGCAGACTCTCCAGATCCTTGTATTTACTTCCTCCAATATTGTACATGAAGTGATCAATGCGGTTTAGATAAAGATTGACTAGCCGTTCCGCATCCTCTATGCTGATTAGACCGTTTGAGATGAAGTCGTTTAAGGGATAGTTGGAGGAACGGGCCAGTGGGACTTGCGGTTCGTCCGTAGTATCATCGGAGCGGAGAGCTCTGAGCCTTGTGATTTGATAAAGTGATTCGATAGGGATGTGGGGAAGAGCATCGTCCCTTGGAGAAGCCCTAGGCGAGTTGTCGTAGGATGGACTGGGATCCTCCCGATCAGCAACACCATCGTGAAGAGAAGGTAAAAGAGCGTTGGATAAGGTAGATTGCAGTGAGGGAAGAGGAGGAAGAGATAACCTTCCTAAGACGTTTTGAAGTGCAGAGTGTATATGATCTAGATCACCAACAACTGTGGATTTCCATCTATACTCCATTAACATCAGGTTCTGAATCAATAGATCATTAATGGAAATTAACATATGTCTAGTCCGCGGCATGTTTGAAATGATTAGACGACAGACTAGGAAAAGAGAGTTGGCCATTCAAGCGATGTATACATAGCTCTTGATTGCCGTATCTCAGTTTCGCCAATAGGTGAGGTAGGAATGTAGCGATGAAGACCCGACATGCACAAGGCAATACACAGAAGATTAAGGGGACGACTCTCTAAGATTTAATGCCCAAAGAATTGTCCTATCGACCGTCGCATGATGGATTGAAGAAAGAACCCGTAAACACAGACGAGGAGATAAACTTACTGCGATCGTTCCTCAATCAAAGTTTGGAGGCTTTTGTTCAATACGCAGGAAAGGCCCCTTTCAGTACATCGCTTGCATGGCGGACCACTTTCATCCATGATGCATTTGATCTGTCACTAACGTTAGTCATCCGTGCGACGGCACACTTCACAACAAGATGGCCGACCTTCTGTTTCCTGCAAGCGGCGCACGCCTTGACCTTCCGTGAAATGGCTGGCACCACAGCATCGGATGCTGGCCCGGATGTCCTTGGCCTTGCAATTGGAGATTGCGAGGCATCTAGGGCATTGGGTTCGATTGACTGCCACCATGTCCGCTTCGGCATTGTAACGAATGTCGATGCGTTAGAAGAGTAAGGAGCAATTTTGCGCGCCCTCCCGAGGTTCGAATGACGGTTGATAGACACCGGCCCGTTCAACAAAGAAGCGGGAATGGCGCTGGTATCTAGGCTGCGGGTGGAGAGGGTTCTATGAGTCCAAGTCGAGGAAATAGTTGCAAAGGTATATGTCGACCACCACACGAAGGGTTACTTAGTACGTTCACATTCGACTTTAGCTACGAATTTTGGCTTCTGATGTCGGGCATGTTGTTGACTTAGAGTGCTGGGATGGGAGTACGGGGTAAGATTCATGTGTTCGGCTTCTGACCCGGTTATGAAAAGTACCTAGGTAGGCAAGCCGACATAAGGCGGTCCTTGATCATATATGGCCTCGGGAAACGTCGAGGCTGGGGTTATTATAACTCGCAAATCCAAACCTTTGCGAAACGCCGTTAGACGCGTCAAGAAAACAAACATATAGGCAACTATCTACCCCTTGGTACCTATTTACTTTTGAGCAAGCAAGTGGCAACCGCGCTAAGTCCAACCTGTTGCTTGGCAGGTTCGCGTCCGCTCATCGCGTCCCTTCGTCCTATCCTTCTCGTCTCCTTCACACAACGACGCCATCGTCGTCCTCATCGTTGTGAAAGATAGCAATCTCCCAGTTCGACCTAATGAACCGCCTCCCTTCTGTCTTCGGCAATCGATTCAGTTCCGCCACTTCGGTGTCGCCCAGCGGGAAGATTTGCGGATTCGCATGAGCCCTCTTCTCCGCCACCCTCTTCAGTATTACATTCCAGCCGCGGCAGACCCCTCACGACAGCAGAATCCGCGCCGGCGTCTCCTTGTTCTCTCCTGCAATCTTGAACAATTGGATGCGTGTGCAAGGTCGATCTCGTGCCACCGAGCGGTCCGAAGGCCGTCTAGCGGATACCGCGCTACTTGCAGAACTAGTTGAGCTTGTCCTAGGGCAGCAATGGATAGGGCGTTGCCTGATTGACGGCTTCGGATGACTTTTGATGTCTTCAACAGCTTCTCGAGGTTCATAGTGGAGAAGTTCGCCACGCCAATGGCTTTTGTCAAGCCCTGTCGAGCATCTTCTCCGTCTCGGCCCATGTCTTTGTGAAGTCTTAGTCTGAGGTGTGCTTCGTCCGATCTTCCTTACCGAAATTCGCCGCAACTACATCGTTTGGAGGAGGTAACACGGGCTAGTGCATGAGATACAAGCCGACGTAATCTAGCTAGAGATCCGCGAGTGATTTTCGGAGCGCACACTTGACTTGCGAGTGCTGTGACAACTACGGCTTGGTTGTAACGAATATATCTAATTTCAGTATCGACATATCTCGGAGAGCTTCTGACAATGCCAAGCCAATATCCTTCTGTTCCAGTCTACCATGGCTTGTCAGATGCTGAAAACCGACCACCATCCAGGAACCCACCAAACAGGGGGCAGTCCTTGGATGCTGTCATCCTTCGCTACCTTCAGAGCTCAATTGCCATTTACAATATGTCTATACCCTGCTTTGATTGCTGTTTGGACCGTCCGTCCTGCCTCCGAAGCCCTCCTAGCAACCATCTTCACTATGATTATATTGTATACCTCCAGGTACAGCATGCCATGTACCGAAACCCTCGTCAGCGTTTAGCAGACGTTGGAGATCATGTTGAGCCTAATTGCCTACCACTGCTGGAATCTTTGTTCCAGCGTTCAACAGAAAGGTCGTTTGATTGGATGCAATGTTCATTTGTCACCTAGCAATCCTATAATGTTGAGGTACAAATGGTTTTTGGTGCAGTGGCAAGCAACGACAAGAAAAGCAGCGGCACGAGCAGATTAATGGCTCAGTACGAGGAAAAGAGCCTGGTATGAGAAGACCTCAAATGGGTCAAATTGGTCTCTAGACTACCAGTGGTATTGACGGGCGTCTAGAGTGATGCGGACGTGATAATGGCAGTGAAATACAGTGCGGTAGGCGTCATGCTCATCCGAGTATTCCCGTTCTTCTGGAGTTACATTGGATTTGTCCAAATATCTTCGATAATCTCGAGATCGAGATCGATGGTGGTTTCGAACGTGGAGCTGATATCCTAAAAGCGATCGCGCTTAGAGTAACAGCGGTAGGCATCGCGAGGCCGTACTTGTATTCGCTTACGTACGGCGAAGAAGACGTCGAGCATTTAACACATATCCTGAAGGATGAACTAGAGACTTTGATGAGTCTTTGCAGGACAGCGATCAGGCGCACCCCGGACCAATAAATACCTGGAATATTCACCCCATTGTCGCAAAGCGTGAAGAGCGTTCTTATGTCAAGTGGAGGCCTAGGTCTTTATTGGGGAATGCTATTTCGTATTCACGTAGTGTCGTAAATGGGTAATGTAACTAAGCCTTCAACACAATTTATAAATTATTGTAGGTATGCTTACCTTTAACAAGAAGCTCAACGTGCGAATATAATAGTTGCTATCCATGGCAAGAATTGTGTTGGCAACGATTTCACGCAAGTTTTATGCTTGTGGCTCTTTAGTAGATGTTGTCTCCGATGGTGATAAAGACCTGGTTGCATTGATGTAATCGCACAGTAAGTTAGCTCCAGTGCACAGGAAAGACACAGCATCGGTAACACGAAGCATAAAACCAAACCTATGTAGGGACGTACAGATTTCATGGCTAAGCACCATCCCGTCTCGCTCTTTCTTCATCTAGAACTACGGTCAGAAAAGCGCCTTCTTTCCCTAGATCCGGCTTATTCTAGATTTAATCACTATATTCATGCCGAAATGAAAAAGGGTATGTTGTTTATTCTGTGTTGAACCAAGGTGAAGATTTTAAGGCATTTTACAGTCAACAGCTCCCTCTATCCAATTGCCCGAATTATCACACTCCACACTCAAACCTATTTGCTAATCTCCTCACCCCAAACCTCCTTAGCAATCTCCACCTCTAACCTAATCTTCGCCCACTGCTCCTCCTCTGTCAACTCATTCCCCTCCATTGTCGAACTAAATCCACACTGATGGCTCAAGCATAGCTGATCTAGTCCCTTTGGGCACACATTAGCCGCCTGCCTCAGCCTTGAAATGATCTCTTGTTTATTATCGAGTGTGTTCTTCTTGCTAGACATGACGCCTAGAACAACGACCTTGTTCTCCGGTAAGTGGCGCAGGGGCTTAAAGTCTCCGCTACGCGCATCGTCATATTCGAGGAAATACGCATCGACGTTGAGTTCTTTGAAGAGGACTTCGGCTACGGGTTCGTAGCCGCCTGAAGCGAACCATTTAGAGCGGTAATTTCCTCTGCAAAGATGAATACCGATGGTCATATCCTTTGGTCGCTTGGATATCGCGGCGTTGATCAGCTCCGCGTATTTTCTTGGGAGCGTGGAAAGATCTTCGTTCCTTTCCTCGGCCGCTTTACGCATGTCCGGGTCGCAAAGGTACGCTAAGTTGGTGTCATCTAGCTGGACGAAGCGGCATCCGGCGTTGTATAAACTGTCTAATTCCTCCTGGTATACGCGTGCTAGATCCTCAAAGAAAGGATCGAGGTCAGGGTAGGCCTCGATATCTATGCTTGCACGTCCACCGCGGAAATGCACCATTGTTGGGCTTGGTATGCAGACCTTTGTTGTTGCCACACCTCCATTCTCTTTGATAGCCTGCTCGAGGAATCTGAAGTCATCCACCTGGATGCTCTTCGGATGTCCTAATTTTCCAGCAACGGCAAGGACTGGCGGCGAGAAACCATGTGGTCTGATCAAACCAGTCTGCCCCCGGATCTCAATACCCGATAGGTGTTGCAGGAAGTCGAGATGAAAGTAAGCGCGGCGGAACTCGCCATCCGTTATCGAGCGTAGACCAGCGGCGATCTGTTTGTTGACAACGCCGGCAACGTATTCATTCTCAACCTTGCGTAATTCTTCGAGTGTTGATTTGCCACTAGCGACGGACTCCCGAGCTTCGAGGACTGCTTTAGGGCGGAGGAATGAGCCAACATGGTCGGCACGGTAGACACCGTAAGGAAGTACCATTATGGTGGATACTTGGGGCCTACGTAAGCGCTTTTTAAATGACTATGAAATTGAGGCGTATAGGCAGTCGGATATGGGTGTGTTCGTATCTAGCCACAGAACCGGCTGTTCTCCTATGGATTTACCGATCTCTCTGGCCGAATTTGACGAGATCTAAAGGCGAAAGGAAGCAGTTCCGACTTCAATCAAGGAACACTTCGGGCGAGAGCCTAGTTAAAGGCATGAACATTTCTCTTGGCCCGAAGCATCCTCGCCAGTACCCCACCGCGGCAGTTGAAGAAGGATCTAAAGCTAGGGCGCCATAGGGAAGCCGAGGAGCAAAGCCCAGCGAGCGGGAGAACATGTGTAACAGCCCAAGCCGGTCCCGCCAAACAAATTAAGCAAATAAAGGTGCTAGGACATAGTCCTGCACTAGCCGCAGCTATAGAATTTATGTAGGCAATATACGTGGTTTCAAGATGTCCCTTTATTTGGCAAGTGTGGGATGACGTTAGCGGGGTAGATGCGTGACGGGGATTTCGCCCGCGTCGGACTGATTCATCATCACAATTCATATGCCCGGGTGCTCGTTACCCGTATATCATCTACCTAACTAGGTACTGGCCTTTTTGCACTTTTTGCCCTCTATAATAACTATCGTTTGCATTTTAGGTCTAGTGATCGATCATATGTTGATGCAAGAACGTTTATAGTAACTAATAATCCCTACTCTTGACAGTACACGAAGTAATAAGATGGGGTGCAAGAAATGCACAAAAATGACATGTATTGATTTAGAGCCAAAGCACATATCGTAGTGGTGTTGGAATTGCAGGCTTCTCTACAGCCAGCCAGATCCCAATGTTCTAGCTTCGAAGACGCCACAAGCGCCCGATCTCAACCCTCATACAGAGTAACAGAGAGAAGAGAGTTCATCCTATGCTAGCTAGGGATGGCACGCGAGAGTGCAAACAACCGGGCTACATGGCTTCAGGTCGACTATGCTCACTGTTCGGGGGTGATTTGGATCACGTCAGGAGATATACAATGGTAATCGGGGCCAGATGGGAGGCGCCGGTTTGCATTTATGAAATCTGTTCATCGACATTTTTGGAGGAATGCCTAATCAAGCTGGTCGTAAGAGCTTTGGCTCAATGAGCTCGTTAAATGCCTTTCGCTCAACGCCTGGCTCCTCATCATCGTCGCTATCTTCGAGCTGAAATTGATCCGCCCGTTCATAGATCCGGTTGCCCGATTGGTCGAATTTCTTCTCTTTGCAGCGAACGTCGCGGTCAGCAAGACGAAGGGTGATGATATGATCCTCGCAAATCTCTTCAATGATAGCAGTTTTGAACCCGCTAACCTCAGGGCTTAGATTGTTAAGATCCCAAGTTTTGAAGACAATGACAGCACCGATGGTAAGGTCGACTATAGAAAGAGAAGGGAGAGATTCAGGGTCTTCAGGTAGAGGCGGAAGATCTGTTTTGACCGCGGCCCGGGCGTCCTGGAAGAACTGGGATTCTATAGCGGCGTTGTTACCCTCCGTTTTTTCACTCGCTAGGAGATCAACTACTTCACCATAATCTAGCTTCACGGTCGCTTCCTCCTTGACCGGTGTTTCAATGGGCACAGCATTTACCAGATTGGTCTTCTTATTCCTCTTGCTCTTTGGTTTGCCGTACTGATTCATTTCTTTGCTTGCTGGATCCCAATGTTGCTTAAATGGGAATGGAGGGGTACTGAGTTCCACTTCTTCATGCCAGCACTCGAAGGCCGACAGATTGATTTTTGACTTCCAAAACTTTGGGTCAACGGGTGTGTCACCCTCTTCGTTAGTTGCAGCTTTTGACTGGAATGCAGCAGCCTTCTGAATTACGGGCTAGTAGAGTGTTAGGCTGTATTGCAATGCAAGTTGATAGCTTACCCTAGCTTGATGACCGATGATCCGGGTAATGGCCGAGACGTTCGGTCTGAGCCTCTTTCGAACGGGTTCTTCGGCAGGAATTGTAGATGGAGGCGCTAGCTCTGCTCGTGGTTCGAGACTAGGTGTATCTTGCCCATATTTGGCCAGAAGTTGCCGTCGAAGCTGCTCCAGCTCTTCCTGGTCGCCGTGAACCACGACATTTGCATTCGTTTCAGTTGGTTTGCGTTTCTTCTCTACCAGAAGCCTCTTAGCATCCTGTAGCTGGCATATTCGTACCTCGTCGTTCAACGCATACCAATTATCCAAGTCCGCATACGTAGCATGAGCATCGAGGATCCCGAGATATTTTAGCCGTCTGAGTTTATGGGTTCGCCTACGCCGCGAGTTTCGTTGTTGGGTTTGTTTGGTTCCTTTGCCATGTGGGACACCTGGATGGGACGCGAGAATCTCCGGGGTCGAACGCTCGTTTTCGCCGGAAGAGGAATTAGAATCGGATTCTGAGTCAGACTCAGACTCAGACTCATACTCAGATGATGAGGAACTGTCGGAGGCATCAGAGCTGTCGTCGGTATCATGGGCAGTGGCCGAATTACCGGGAGCTTGCAACCTGTTGTCGGAGTCGGTCGTGGAGTCGTCCTCCATGGATACATCGGACTCATCCGGTGCAAAGTCTTCATCGTCTTCACTGTCGCTCTGTTCCGGTGGCAACTGCTCGAAGTGGACTGCCTTGCTGACTTGTCGTGAGGGAGTGATGGTGTGTTGGTTGCGAGCGCTTTCTTCCCGGAGAGACTTGTCACCATTTACTGTTATGAGGCTGGCAAACTCAGGCTCTACAAGGTCTCCAGTTGCGTCTTCGGCGAGGCGCAGTCGTTTGCGGGGTGGTATTGGGATTGCGGGGCGGTTAGGTCTCTTGAGATAGGGGCGACCGAATGGGACACCATCCACAAGATGCTGCCCGCTTTCTGAAATCTGAACGCGGCCTGTGAGGGTGCGACTACGCACTTCGGCAGTGAGGAGAGGCCGTATCCTGCATATTCTAATGAGAATAATTAGCGATAGAGGAGATTTTCAGACTTACGACACTTGATCGTCTTCTTTCAACGTCTGGAAGACGGGAGAGAAGTGTAGACACTCGAATCCACCGATCTCAACCACATAGTCTTCCAGACCCCACTGCTCTGCCTCGAGCGGGATAATGTTGTTAACGTCCTCTAGCAATCGGGCGACGGTGTAGGCCTGCGAACTGCTGGCGTCCGGGACACTCCACAAGATATTGGTCGGTGGCAATTCATGGCGTTGCACGCGGAGACGAAGCCTCATGGCGTAGGGCACGAGGGCGGATGGTGTGCTGGGAATAAGGGAGGGAAGGTTCACGTTGAGCAATAATGTGAGCGAAGCTATGTTGGAAACTATTAGAGGAGCTTGGACCTGCTTACTTACAGGGCTAGTTACCAAGAGAGGTTAGTTGGTTTAGGCGGGGGTTCCCGCCGCACAGCCATAGCACGTGACTTGGCGTTCCTGCCTGCCCAGGCTCCTGGCAGAGACTCACGTGCGCGAAGCGTTTCGCTATGCGCATCCCGTTGAATGATGGCAGATTACTACTCACTCTGCAGCCCTCGCATGTGCCATTGATCACTCCTAACATCTCCTCGCCAACCCTACCCACACCCAGCAACATGCCCGCTATCGCTAATCCCAAGGCTACCTGGTCATGTCTGCTCCGTCTAGAGCGCCTCCGTCGCTCATCACAGGTCCTCTCGGTCATCAACGAGGCTGTGTGCATCTTCGGCGGCGAAGTACTCCCCAGACAACCCGTCGATAACCACATCGACATCATTTCTCTTGCGTTTCGTATGTAGCCCTCTCACTATCGTCAGGCCATCAAGGTACTCACACCCGCCACCTAAGAAGCACCTGACCTGGATACCAAGACAGTCGCTTCAGCGCCCAGCCCGCGCGTTGGCAGCGCCTCTACCGTGCTCAATGGCAAAATGTATGTTTTCTCGGGTCGCGGAGGAACAGATATGGCGCCCGTAGAGGAACATGGAGCCTTGTGGTGCTTCGACCCTGTGCCTTTAGCATGGACCAAGGTTGAGCCAGCCGACCCCACGCAACCCTATCCACCAGCCCGCAGCTATCATTGCGCTACGAGCGATGGCCAAGGCACCCTCTTCATCCACGCCGGATGCCCCGCGAAAGGCCGTCTGTCTGACTTCTGGAAATTTGATATCTCTACCAACACGTGGACCCAGGTGCCAGATGCTCCGCCTCCACAAAGGGGAGGCACGTCTATCGCATATAGCAATGGTAAGCTATACCGTATGAATGGATTTGATGGTATCAAGGAACAGGGTGGCAGTTTAGATATCTTCGACATCGCAACTAACGCCTGGTCTACGGAAACATTTAACGCCGACGGTAGTTTTGGACCAGAGCCACGCAGCGTATGCGCACTTCTAGCCCTCAAAATTCAAGGACGAGACAAGTTGATCACTTTGTTTGGCGAGCGGGACCCATCAGCGCTCGGTCATGCCGGCGCAGGAAAGATGTTAGGTGATGTATGGACCTACGACATTGTAGAAAATTGGTGGACAAAAGTAGATTGTAGTGCATGTGATAGTGTGCCAGAGCCTCGGGGTTGGTTTGCTGCTGACCTTATCAAGGGACAGGATGGTATGGAGAAAGTGATTGTTCATGGTGGGCTTGGCGAGAACAACGAGAGGCTTGCAGATGTCTGGCTCTTGGAGCTTAATTGATGGGACCCGCAAAACGTTTTGATAAGTTTATTTCTTCCGACCCTCTCTAACATCTTGCTGCTCCTCTTTCTCTGAGCGTTCTCAACGAGGGTATTTATTTTAGTGGGTCGAAAGATAGAGATCCTGTCGCACTTCAATATGGTCGATCTCGGAAGGATGAAGGGAATATGCAAGAATAAAAGTTGAGAATCTTCCTCAGTTTTTGTGTCTCACTGTATGATTTTGAAATCTAGAGTGAAGCTATTCAGATTTTATGAGATATAGCGATTAACACTATAGGGCTATATGCGGCCCCAAAATTGTCTATTTGAGGGTGGTAAAGGATATCTAAGGTTTTAATCCTTTAAAGGGAATGTAGAACCGCGGGAGCAATATATGCCGAGGGCAATCGCTGGGGTGGGATCAGTGCAAGGGCTGTACAGTGCGTTGAAGGTGGTACAGTACATGTCCGTGAGCATTGTTTAAATAGAATATTTTACTCCACTTTAGCTCACAACTCGCTATACCTCAAATCCTAGCTATCTTTAAATTGTGCTCGCGTTAGGCATAAAATCCTTGGATCCGAACTACTTTGCACAACATTATGATTGAGTTTCTCTTGCACACTCTCTGCACCAGACAGCCCGCTGGAGCCAGAAGTGTATACCGTTTTGTAGGGGAAACAGACGAGCATCAAACTCTATAAGTGTATAGAATCTTACATGGCGAATGGCACGAGTCCAACCACAAGAAACAGACCACACGATATCGGGCGTTCACACTAGTAGCATGTTCTTCGCCATCTCTTCTAGGCACACTCTAATCAAGAATCGTCCTCTACATTATTGCCATTTCCGAATCTCTAAAAATTTCTAATCAGACAAAGGCACCTTTTCCTATATATGTCTCAGTCCTTCTCCACTACTGCCCTCTCCCGTCAAGCTAGTGTCCAGTATGGATGGATTCTTGCCAAAAAAAAAAAAAAAAAAAAACCTCCTGCTACCGTGATGAAGGCAGCCGATATGACCGAAGGGTACTTTATTATAACGAAGCACGTAGGGATATAGCACCGGAAATTTTTGATGACATTGTTTGCAAGACCTTACAGCCTTGAACCCGTTGTTCGTATCTTCCGTCTTTATTTCGCACTACTGCTATCATGCCCCTCGGCAAATTTCGATCAATGTGCTAGCGCTAGAGAACCCAGCTGTTTTGGTGACTAGGCAAACGCCCATAGGTACCAAAAGTTTGTGGCCCCCGTGCCACTGCAACGAACGTGTTGGGCGGCTTGTTGTTTTCGGTCCTTCTTACCGCCTTCGACCAACCGCGACGGCAGTAATCAGAATGAGTCCGAAGCAGCCTCACTACCTTTCCTGGCACAATGGCCCTAGATATCGCCCACAGCACGAGCATTATGCGCGTTGCCGCCCCCCTTCAAGCCAATGGCCTAGCGGCTGGGGGCACTTTCACCAAAATCTTCTCCAGCTCTCTCGATCGCTTGATGAAGCCAGACAAGGAGCATGTTGTCTCAATATCTAATCTCAAGAGCTGCACAAAGCCTGGCTTCTGTCTGTCGAACGATAATAGGTCAATAACTAGCACTATCAAGTTGTGCTAGTTCGTGATGATAGGGACTCAACTTCTTGCAGCAATGAACTCACCGTCGGATGCCAATGCCCTCCGGATTCTTCATTCCAAACCTGCAATACCTTCTCTTGCTTCCGAATGGAAAAACTTCTCCCCGTCCATTCAACAAGTGGGGCTATCAGTATCACCAGCTACCAAACGAGGTAGCAAATTTGGACGTTGGTATTGCGAATGCATTGGCTGATTTGGGCGCCCAAATTGGCGATAACAGATGGTCTACAGTGATGTTGCAGCACAACCTTCGGTCGCCGTAGCAGCCAGATATCAATACGCACACATACAGAGTAGATAGCAAGTAATGCAGGGTCCGTCTCTAAATCTCGTCCTTTTCGCAAATCTTACTTTGCTACTAACACGTAGCAGATGACTGGCGCATACTATGACGTTGGCGTAAATGGCCAGGACGGTAGTACATAATCTATATCTTCAGTTCGAGCTTTAAATTAGACATTTAACTAATGAGTGCTCTAGTCATGGCTTTCTTTAGCCGGTTCAGTCCTAAATCCAAAGGGAAAGAACGGCAATCACCTATTACTAGCCGTGAAGGCCTTCCGGCCATTCGACGTGCCTCCCACATCTGCTGGGGTATTTGGTATCTGTACGTGGATAGATCATTCTCCATCCCCAAATTCAATCACATACTCATACATGATATCCGACACAAAAGAAACAAAAGAAATCGTCCGAACAGCGCTGCAAGAAGACCATGTAGGACCGCTACAAATCTAGCTAGGACACAAGTTCAACTTGAGAACTCCTGCAGGTAAAGCATTGGTAGCATCGCTATGGTGTAGGTGCTATTTATGCTGTTACAGCATAGAGAGTGGCTGGGTAACTACGCAAAAGTTAGGAATCACGGCGTTCAGGCTCTAGGTGGACAACGCTGAGGGGCTTTGCCTGGTCTTCTATATTGCCTACTAGGCTACTGGATCCATGCGACATATTGCCTTGTAGTTAGGAGGAAGTATATCTAACATATTGCGTGACACCTGTAAGAGTCCTATTAACTAAAATAGGCTCGTCCCACTTTGTAATATTGAATCGAATGGAACTGTTTCTTCTGGACACATTTCCGGTTATAGTTCTTAGATTAGACTAACCGGAAATCCGTCATATTCAAGAGATTTCAGCATTTTGTCAGGCCTAGATTTTTCCAAAGAAGCGTCGTTTCCGTCTATTTCGCCTAAAAGCCCTCGAAGGGACCTACAAACACGGTTTACAGTGACATTTTCCTCCACACAGCAGACCAACTCGAATAGGAACACAAGGCCATTACCAGGCATAATAGCTAGCACAAACAAACAGAAAAAAAGAGTTACCGCAGTATACTCTATATAAGCCTATCTAGCCGACAGTATTACAGCTATTTTCCGGCTTTAGGACTTAATATGGACGTCGTATAACCACGAGTATCAATTGTCGGTTTTGATGACTTAGGAGCTAGTAGATTATTGGCTGAGAGTTAAGTAGTATTAAAGCTGGCGAGGTAGGAGGAACATATAGTGAGATATCTCCACTATTGTCAAACACACCAAACGGATGTTCTAGGACTATGTCTTCTAGACTAGCTACCGGCGAATTATTGGACGCTTTCCGGCTTTCCTTGTGAACTAGATTATTGCAGGTAAGACGAGAATGCTCGCTTTGCTAATCATGCTAAAGTTTGATAGAGTGCTATAGGTACCGAAATACCGACTATAGTTGAGATCCTGAAGTTTCTGTGTCCGGATGCCTCAATAAGTAGAGTTAAGCCTTCAATTAACTCATGGGCGCTATGTTGATGCATCGTATAGGGTAGGAGACTCATTTCGTCCTCATATTGTCTAGACTCGGCAATGGCAATCGATATGCATCGACTGATCTAGAACAATGCTAGTGATATTCTCTCCCATTCGGACAGGATAGACGCACCTTATCACGAAAGGGAGCCAATGTACTGGCGAGTAACGCTGCTGTTTCGTGTTTTTCTTAGATACAATCTCATGTTCCTTTTCTTATATCCCATACTGATGGGCAACGCAGATTCACAAAATGCTTTTGAGATGACAGTAGTTGCCCTTACTCAATTCAGATCAATCTTTCTTCTAAATTTCTTGCAAATGTACTATACCACTACGTCCCGGTTAAGCCGATGGTTTTCGCGCATCATGACCAGTGGGAAATTTGGACGAATTTTGTTGAGTAACTTGGAGAATTTAAATGAGGATCAATTCTGAAGACCTCTCATCAATCCGACGCTTTAGTCTGTTGTCCATCTAGTCCATTGGCTGATTGTCCCCCGCCGTTTTACAAGACTACCTCTTCGAAACTGCTGTCTTTTCGGATTTCGCAAAGTACATTATATGCATCAACTGGCGAAGTATGGGCTGGATGACACGTTCTACACTAGGCTCGTTATAACTAGGTACTCGAGCATCAATGTTTCGGATTTAGCTTCGCAATAACTGTCCTTCACGATTTGAGACGTGATTGCTCTGAGCTATCGAAAAAGATACAACATGACTGGAAAAAGTATAGCTAACAGAAACCAAGGTCCTATGTTCGGTTTAGCTGCTGTGCTAAATAGCTACTGGGTTAAATATTTGTCGCAGACTTTACAACGTGAGATATCTCTGGATAGACGGTAGTCAGAGATCTGGTGAGATTCCGGGCGGTTACAGATGACCGGCTAGGCTCGCTTGTGATTCCTATATAATACTAGCCCCGCCTTGGCGCGGCTGAAACCGTGCAGGCGGACTCTTTCACCCCCGCATAGGGACGCTGCCGATCCATCACCCATCATCTCCAGTATCATCTCCACTGTATCACGCTCGATCGAATCAGCGTCTCCTGGACGTGTTTGATCTCGCTTCAATGCTCGTTTACTATTTGCCAACCTTAATAGCCCAAGAATTGGCACAGCTGCAATCCACAATTACGCGCCGTGTTCACTGCCACAATATTGAAGCCCTCCATGGGCGCGTACATAACAGCAGCTAGCGCTCGTTACAGTAAGATCTCGCAACATATCCACTGAAAAGACGGTTAGGCGAATGATGGACGAGGGGAAAGGCGCTAATGGAAGTGTCCGAGCGCGTAATGCATCATGAGACGACCTGTGGTTCAAGTACCAGCCGTCTCGCACTGCGCGTCTCAGGAGCAGCAACACCCTGTTTGATCGGATGTAACACCCTCAGCCATCATTTTTGCATGCCTCATATATTCTTGCCATACCGAAGCTTCATTGCCTGGTTTTTCCACCCCTCTTGTTCTTCCTCTCGTTGACTTCATTCGATTCTCCGTGACTGGCTCACATTTCTTGGCATAATACTGGTTGATTTCCTTTACCTTCCTTACCAGCCCAATCAAGGAACTTTAATAAATGAAAATGCATCGCTCATTCTTAACAAATATTGTCCTCCTCCTCTCTGTTTTCTTCACTGTCGGCCTTGCTGCCCAGGATAAATTCGTCGTCGTCCAGCGACAGAGTGCAGAGCCCGTCTACAGTCCCAGTGCACCAGAATGTATTGAATACGCCACGACCGCCAACCTCTCCACGATCGGCACAAATAGCACCTACCGCGGCCTCTACTTACGAGCATCACCCGTCGGTACGATTGCCAATGCCCGAATGTTCAGCGCAGCTCAGGCCCGGCTTCCTGCTATGATGATGGACCCGGCACTCAACGGCCGATGCGGTAATCTTACAGACCTCGCGTTGAAGCAAGCTGAAGCGAATTTGACGCAAGGAATTGTCGCACAATTCAATAAACTCCCTGCGCCAGGCATCAAGGCTGGCCCCGAGGTTCTCGCAGTTGTAGGAGTTGTGGTGTTGGTCTTCACTGGAACATGGTCATTCATGTCTTGATTATCGACAACTCGGAAAGTTATACGGACATTTAAGACTGCAAATGGAGAAAGCAAGCATAGGAAGGAGGACACATACCTGGCATGGCGTTTCTGGTGCCCAATCGATAGCGGCATTTTCTTGTGAATTGTATGGCGGCATACCAATTCAAACAAACCAATAACATTAACAATATCAATATTTGTATCAACAATATTACTTCTAAGTGTCAATGCCAAGAGTGACTCACCAAATCCATAGTACGTAGCATTTCAGCGTGAGGCGACTCAACCTCGGCAAACCTGCCCTGCCGGATTATCTTTCCCTTGCTGGGGTTTCACCCAACGGCGAAACTTGGCCCGAATGACGAGTATCTCGTTATCGGACCCTGGAAATGTACACAATTAGTATAGCTCGATAGAAAAGCTTCGTCTATATATTGAAAGACATAATAATATTTATCACATCGAACATGGCCTCAATTGCAGGGATGCGGAACCCCTCCGCTGTCCTTTACGGACCCGGCAAGATGGCATTCGAAGACCGGCCTGAACCAGAAATTGAAGATCCGCACGAGGTCCTGATCCGCATCGCCTTCGTTGGCGTCTGCGGAAGCGATGTATGTTCCTTCGCCTGATGCAATTCCGTACATGGACTTGCTACTCTCAAATCATTAAAACTAAAAAATCGCATCAGGTCCACTTCTGGAAACATGGCGGCATCAACGCAAGCGGAGCGCTAGACTCCGGCTTGATAATGGGCCATGAAGCTTCCGGCATCATCTATTCTATCGGATCCGCCGTCACTAAAGTCCGCGTCGGGGACCGCGTAGCTATAGAACCGGGCGCCCCCTGTCGTCGCTGCAAACAGTGTAGAGGCGGATTCTATAATCTCTGCCGGGACATGAAATTTGCTGCCGTGCCGCCAGACTCGCATGGCACTCTGACGAGGATTTTTAGGATCCCTGAAGACTTTGTGTACAGAGTGCCGGAGAGTATTAGCTTGGAGAGGCCGTGCTAGTTGAGCCGACGAGCGTGGCGGTGCATGCTGTGAAGCTTGCACAAATTAGCCCGGGCGAGTGTGTTGTGGTCATGGGGAGTGGGACAATTGGGTTGCTGTGTGCAGCCGTTGCGAGCGTGTTTGGGGCACATAGGATTATGCTGGTAGATGTCTTAGACTCAAAGCTTGAGTTCGCTCGCAAATATCTTGATTGCGAGACATTCAAGCTAGACATCAATGCTACGGTAGAAGAGAATTCCGAAGCTCTTCTAAAGATACTGGACCTTGACGGTGTGGACACAGTCCTTGAAGCCTCGGGCGCAGCGTCCTCGATTGATACTGGAATCACCATCTTGCGACCAGGAGGAAAGTACGTTCAGACTGGTCTCGGAAAACCAAAGGTAGAGTTTCCTATTGTAACACTCTCTGAGAGAGAGTTGATGGTCCGTGGTTGCTTTCGCTATTCGTCTGGCGATTATGAACTAGCAACAAGTCTATTGGTCAAGGAACTCATCAAGGTCAAGCCTCTTATCAGCTCAGTTAGTCCGTTCGAGGAAACATCGGCTGCATGGGACAAGACAGCAAGAGGAGAGGGGATCAAGAATTTGATAAGAGGTATATAGCACTAAAGACTTCTATTACCCGATCACCTGGGATCCACTTGCGCCTCTTTCTCATCCTTGCTAGAAAGGAGGAGAGAGTGTCCTGCAAAATGGTGGAGAGAAGATTATAAGGAGTAAATGTACGATTTCTAGTTCTTCTATCTAACATACAATATCAATAGGTATACCGACAGAGGAAATCATTTCTACCCTAAAAGTATGCTACGGAAAAGGCCGGATCATGACGGGCATGTTCTAAATATATCCTATAGTTCCCACTCACTCTGCTTGAATCTTCGCAACAATCCTCGCTGCAAGAGCAATCATACTGGCGGCACTACTGATCTCCAAAACGCTCACCTCAGCATTCAACTCCATCCTAATCCAGTTCCTTAGCTCCACACCTGCCAAAGAATCTAATCCATAACTACTCAGGGGTTTGGCCGGCTCCAGGGGCTCGGCAACATGCAGGATCTTCATTGCCTGCTGGTTCACGGCATCGACAACTGCACCTTGAATTGCAACTGCGTCAGCCTTGTTCTTCAAGAGGAGGCGGAGACGTTGGAGTTCCTTTGGTCCGTCTTTATCGCTGCTACCACTGTTTGATTCTCCGAATGCGAGGCTGGAGAAGCGGGCATCTGCCAGGATACTTGAGTCCTTGCCAAGAGGAACAGCAATGCCAGTAATGAGTTGGCTACCACTGGCTGGGTTGATTGGCGCGACTTGCTGGGTGATGGAGTATTCAACTATGCGGTAGAACAGGGCCTCATTGATGCCGAACCAAGTAGAGGGGTCAAAGATCTGGAGGAGATCTTGGTTTCGGCTGATATAACCAATCTCCTCGACGGCACCGAGGTCAATCGCGTTCGCTGCGAGGCCTTGCTGGCGGCGGTAGATGGCGAAGGCGTCAAGAAAAGCATTAGCAGCAGCGTAATTGGCTTGACCTTTCTGGCCAACAACTCCAGAGATACTAGAAAGCATGGAGAAGAAGTCGAGGGGTTGCTTTTGTTGCAAGGAAACCTTGTGCAGATTCCAGGTACCGGCAACCTTGCAGGTGATCACATCATGGTAGTCTTTGTGGGTCATAGAAGTCCAAAGTGTGTCCTATCGCAAGTTAGTAAGATTTCGATGATTGAGGACACGATATTCTTACCCTTAGGACCATTGCACCCTGAATGATACCTCCAATTGGCAAAGTAGCCTCTTTGAACACCCGCTCGACATCTGCCAAGTTTGATATATCCCCGCGCATCAAATCAACCTCACAGCCTTCAGCACGCATGTTCTTAATTGCCGATTGAGACATTGGATCGTCGTAGCCGCTGCGCTGGATAACAACGATACGTTTTGCTCCATGTCGAGCGAGCTCGATGGCAAGGCTACCACACAATCCCTTCAAGCCACCCACAAGCAAGTAGGAGACGTCTGGTCGTAGAATGAATTTCCTTGGGGCTGGTCGTACCTGGACCGGCTTCATGACATCTTTGCCGTTGGATATGACGACCTTTCCAATGTGGTTAGCACCACGCATGTAACGGAAGGCTCCCGGAATGTCCTCGAATGGGAAGACCGTGATGGGCTCGATAGGTGTTAAGTGGCCTTGAAGAACAAGGTTCATGAGCTGCTTCAGGAGCCTAGCGATAAGGGCGTCAGAGACATGCTTATGAGCCATATCAAAGCAGACGTATGAAACGTTCCGGCCAAAAGGCTCCATGGAAAGAGAGTTACGGTCGAGCATATCCTTCTTGCCTAGCTCTACCATCGTACCGCCTTCTCGGATGCAACGCCATGATTCTTCCAGGAGGTCTCCGGTGAGAGAGTTGATGATTACATCAACACCCTCATCGTTAGTAGCTTCCATAAGTGCGGGTCCGAACTCAGTCGTCCTGGAGTTGAAGATATGATCAGCTGGAACCCCGTATTTCTCCATTAGGAACTTGCGCTTCTCCTCTGTGCCCACGGTCGCATATACTTCGGCTCCAATGTACTGGCAGATCTGAATGCAGGCTACACCAAGACCACCACTAGCAGAGTGGATCAAGACTCTCTGGCCCGGCTGCGTATTGGCGAGATCATATAAGCTATACAAGGAAACAAGGTAAACACTTGCCAAGGTCGATGCTTGCTCAAATGTCATAGAGTCCGGGATTGGATAGACGCGCTCAGTTGTAGCGATGAGTCGATTGGCAAAGGTACCCTTCTCGAAAATGAGGACTCTTTGGCCGACCTTATAGTTCGTGTTTCCAGCGCGCCTGATCGTACCAGCACCTTCGAGACCAAGAAGGCGTTCATTTTCAGGAACGATACCCATCGTCACCGCAAGATCCTTGAAGTTGAGACCTGATGCAGCGATATCGACTTCAACTCTACCATCGGGCAGAGGTAGCTCTTCGGTATCCACTTCAGCCCAGGTGAGGGAATCGAAAGTACCAAGACGTTCACTGACAAAGCGAACGGTGGTGTTCATATCGTGGATAGACTTGGTCACCATCTCAGCACCCTTTCGTTGCTCGGTTGCATATTTGTTAATAGCATCATCAGCGTAGATCCTAGCAACGTGCATTAGACCTTGACGCTCAACATATTCATTCTCGACCTGCGTCTTCGGAGCAGGCTTCAAGAGAGTGCCTAGGACTTGATTGATGGTTGATGCTGTGCGCTCGCCGGCGGCGGACTGCACATCGAGAGTGGTAATACTTATACTTGGGTCTTCCGATCGAATGGTCCTTGCAAGCCCATGGAACATGGCCTTCTCCGGGATTGGCACATCCATCTGAGAGCCCTCAGTCACCCAGAGAATCTTGCTGCCCGCAGCCGTAAGAGTTTGCAGGCCTGCCCATTGTTCTTCACTAAGCGTAGGCATGATGGGTGTAGAGAGATCGTCAAGAACAAGAATAATGGACTTAGACGGAATATCTGCGAAAGGCACGCCGTGCTCGGTAACACCCCAGCCAAGTCCTCGGAGAGAATCGATCAGCGACTGCGTCAATACCGTGGAGGGACCAAATTTGGCAAGATGAAGCACTTTCGCGGCGGGAGCTCTGGTAGCGGACGAAGAATCCATGAGTATTGCGGATTTGATCTCCGGCGTCTCTTGGCATGGGACATGTCGTAAGTTCTCAAACATGCTCGCGTATACAAGGCTGTTGAGTTCCTCTTCCGTAACAGGCGCAGAGACGCCATTAGTATAGTCATTGACCTGAGCAGTCTCATCAGCTTCCAGGAGAAGCAAACTTCCACCACTGCGAACCATATCTTGGCTGTGATCGAGAGCATTCTTGACAAGTTGAGCAGAGAATGACTTGAGCTTGATGATCACAAAGTCATAATCAGGCTCTTCTTCGTCAGCGACGGGCTCTTTCTCAATAGTGACATCGACAACTTTGAATTCGGCGCTTGAGTGCGATGCGTAGCGCTCTTGAGATGCAGTCAGGGCCTCAGCATCAATAGATCCATAGTCAAATTGACGACAAGCTGCACGTTCTGGCTTGTGGCTTTCCAACCATAAACTTGCCGAGGCGCCTTTAACCATGTTAAGCTCTGCAATCTTCAATGTAGGACGCTTGTGTGAGATCATATCGATAACTTGATTCACACCGTCGGCGCCAAGTTTAGCAAGTTGGGCTTCCGAAGCGAACGTGATGTCTGGTTTCCAGGCCAAACGAGAGAATTTGTGAGCGGTCCAGGCTGCCTCTTGAGTATCGAGTTTGTGGAACCGCATACCTTTCACCTTGAAGAGCATCGCCCCGGTGTTAGGATCATACACGGTACCATCAGCCATCCAATTCTTGACTTCCTCTGTGCGACCGAGCTTGACGTATGTGGCCTTGTTAAGAGAGAGACCGGTCGATGGAAGAGGATTTGTGCAAACGATAACATCATCGATAATTGCTGGGATGAGCACGGCATTGACACTACTTCGGTTGCCCTTCCAAAGACTCGGAGCGCAAGTCTGCAAACATCCGTCAATACTGGCGGGATGCATTGGATAGTGAGACTGTGGGTTGACGGATGGAGGCACACTGAGATCGACAGTAGCACGGCTAGTTCTAGATCCGGAGAGTGATTCGATCTCCAACTGTTTCTGGAAGAGAGGACCGAATCCATAGCCTACTTCGGACATTGCCTTGTACCACAGCTGAGCAGGCGTCTTGGGATCAAGAGGTCGAAGCGCCTCTTTAGAACCAACTTTGTTTAAATCCTCTTCAATACGGACAAGACCGCTCGAGTGTTCAGACCAAACACCATCTTGGAGCGAGGAAACCTTAAACTTGTGCCAGATATTGGTGGTCTTATCGCGAGGTGACAGGCTGATCATGATGTTTGTCTTCTTCCCCTCTTCAAGCACCAATGCCTTGGGGAACTGAGAGTTCCGGACTCTAAAGCATGGATTCTTAGGCATCGGTTTGTCTTCTAACATGTTGAGAGCCTGACTAATTTGAGACATTCCCTCAATCGCCATTGCAATGAAGCCCGCGGCGGGAAATACGATTTCTGGTCCCATCTTGTGATCTTTCAGCCATGGTAGGTCATCCACAGACAACGCCTTCTTCCAGACAGGGCTATGGTATGAAGTGCTGAGGACCTTTGTGCCGATTAAATCGTGGTGCGGGAAAAGTCTGTAACGCCAATCCTTGCTTGCCTCGCTTTCGTACCAGTACTGGGTAGAGTGATTCCAAGAATAGTTTGGTAGGTCGGTTATGACAGCGCATCGTTTAGGGCTACCAGTGTTAAGTTGAACCAGATTGATGGGACCGCCAGCAATGTAAAGGCGACCGGCCACATCGTAGAGCGACTTGATAGCCTCCTGCCCACGGCTAAGAGCGGCACAGTACTGAATGTCCGCGCCACCACCAGGAAGCTGCTGCTTGATCTGCTTGATAGGACCCGCGAGAGCACCACTAGGTCCGATCTCAATGAGGAAATCCACACCATTTTCTGGAGACACCATCTCCTTCAAGGCTTTATCGAACTGAACTGGAGAGACCATGTTAGCCTTCCAGTACTCCGAATTGGCGCTTTGGTCCATTTCCCGCCCAATAACGGATGAGAACATCCTGACATTCTTGTTGGGAAGCGACATGTCCTTTGAGATGGCCCTGTTGAGCATGCCAAGATAGATTTCTCCAATCTCAGTCATGAATCTCGAATGGTAGGCAAGGTCAACTTGGAGCATCCTTGCAAAGTGACCATCCTGGGTCAATCGTTCCTTCAGCTCTTCTAGGGCATCGGTGCGGCCGGAGATTGTTAAGCTGTTAGGGCTATTGTAGCAGGCAATCTGGATCTGCTTCTCAAGCCCTGAGAAATACTTCAAGACTTGCTCAGCACCTAGACCGACGGCCATCATTCCCACCGGTTCTTTTTCAGAGGTCGTAGGCGCGAGAGCAGCTTGTCCTCGGTAAAATGCAGTCAGAATGGCATCCGCTTCGGAAAGCAGACCGGCATCGTACGCCGCAGCAATCTCACCGGAAGAGTGGCCTACAACAGCCTCAGCCTCGACGCCGCAAGTCTTGAGGATATCCAAGATGACAATCTGGAGCGCAGTAACCAGCGGTTGGGAGAATTCAGGCTTCCGCAAAGCCGCTGGAGTGCGGACCTCGGTGAGTTCGCCCAGCAGCGACCATGTTGGAGGGTTTGGCGATGCCTGAAGCACAGCGTCAAGTCGTTGCAGAACAGTCTTTGCCTGCGGGAAAGTCTCCACAAGCTGCTTGCCCATTTGAGACCATTGTGCACCTTGACCAGTGAAAACGAAGCCGACCTTTGGCGTCTGGGTAGGTCTCTTGCCAACTACCAAAGCGCCCTCGTCAATATCCAAGGAGTTCCCGGCGATGAAACCGCGGTAGAAGTGGCGACTCCTTCTCTCTGAGAGAGTGTAGGCAAGGTCGTTGATGTCAACTTTGACACTTGGGTTCAGCAGATGACTCTTCAGGGCCTTGACGTTCGCTTTGAGAGACTGCTCATCATTGGCGGAGAACACCAAGGTAAATGGCTGCTTCCGTGTCTTGCTATCATCGTCGCCAAAGAAATCGTCGATAGCCTCCAATTTCTTGAAGGACGAGACATGGTTCGGTTTGGCCCATTTGCTAGCCTCCTCCAACACAACGTGCGCATTGCTACCGCCGTAGCCAAAAGAGTTAACACTAGCTCTACGGATCCCAGCGCTCGGCCAGGGGATAGCGGTCCGGGTAGCCCTTAGATTGAGACCCTGAAAATCGATCTTCGGGTTGGGCGTGATGAAGGTTGGGTTCCCCGGGATGATGCCACGCTCAACAGCGAGGAGCGCTTTCAGCAAACCCGAGACACCAGCAGCCGGCTCGGAATGGCCAATGTTGCTTTTGATCTGCACGAAATTAATTAGTTTAAACGATATATGCAGTTAGGTGGCTGATGCTGATGACTTACGGATCCGATTACGAGGGGCTCGGCACGAGCAACCTTGGAAAAGACGGAGGCGGCGCCCTTGACCTCGGTGGGATCGCCAGCCTGAAACAGTTAGCCCCATGATGCTCTCGACCCTGCAGATCCACGCCTCTTTTTACTACTCACCTGTGTTCCCGTGCCGTGACATTCGAGATAGCCTGTTTGGCTGAAGTCCGCGATCTGCGCATTCGCATACGCCGCTCTGATGGCCACTGCCTGGGCTTCGGCGTTCGGGCTCGCAATTCCAGGGGTTCGCCCGTCGCTATTTGTCGAAGTGCCGCGAATGACACCGCGAATCGGGTCACCATCCCGGATCGCATCCTCCAGACGCTTCAGCATCACGCAGTTGACGGCTTCTGCCTTAATGTAGCCGTCGGCCTTCACGTCGAAGGTATGGCACTTGCCGGATAGAGATGAGGCCCCCTTCATAGCTCCAGCTGTCTTTGGTTAACACCCAATCCAACAATATCTTTAGGTACTACGAGGCCAAAAACTTACTATCCATTACATGCTCTGGAGAAAGGTATAAGTTGGAGGCTGCAACAATAGCACCGTTGACCTCTCTTGTCTGGAGATATCGAACGGCGACATCAAGCGACACCAGACTTCCGGAGCAAGCCGTATCGATTGTCATACTGGGACCCTTAATGTTCAGGAAGTGGCTTATGCGGTTGCTGAGAATTGCCCTTCCAACTCCAACTGTTACTCCTGGAACCCTGTCGTCTGGGTCTCGAGACTGCATATCTGCATAATCTGGTATATGGCGTTAATATTTGATCACTTCGACAAACTAAGAATTGTCTTACCAACTGCGTATGACCCAACAAAGCACGCCACCGGGGCGCCGTTGACCTGCTCAAGGGTGATACCCGCATTCTCGAGACACTCGTAGACGACTTCCAGCAGCTGCCGCTGCTGGGGGTCCATAGCAAGTGCCTCAGCCGAGGAGACCTCGAAGAACTGCGCATCGAAGTCCTTGGGGTCAATGTTTTCCAGAAACATGCCACCAGGCGAGCGCATCGTCTTTGGTTTCTTCGACCCATCGTAATGAGTCTTGAAATCGAAGCGCGACTCTGGAGGCTCGTTCCGTGCAACACCGCCCTGCTCAAGGAAGTTCCAAAGGGTCTCGATGGAATTGCAGTCGCCAGGAAGACGACATGCCATGCCCACCACGGCAATTGGGTCTTGGACATATGTGGTTGGCTTCTGTGACGAGGTGACAGAGCCTGACACCCCGTTCACCACATACCCTTCCTGTCCGTTGCTGTTGATGGTCATGTTTAATCCCGTTATAATTCGTTGACAATTGAGAAGAGATGATGGATAGCGGGATATGATTCTGGTCGTCTCGTGTGATTCTCAGCTGATGCAATTCTAGAGAGCAAAGGCATGTCCCTTCTCCATCCTTATAACAGAGGATACTCAAACAGAGCGTTTAGCTTGTTTATGCCTTACTCATCCGAACATCAAATTAGACAACTTGCCAACCCCGGGATGTCGTATACCGCCGTTCCTACCGGGCATGAATCAGCCGCTCAGCATTAGCATTTTCCCAATTATTCCCAAACACCGACTTACTGGGCGTTATCGGTGACCTGGTCCCTGGTTTGGCGTCGGGTTTTTTCTTTGATAGAATGCATGCATGCATGCATGCATGATAGTGAATGGTGTGCAACTCCGCCGCACGGCCAGGCCCGCCACGCGACTCCGCAAGCCCGGTAAGACGCCGCGTCTGACACGGCGGTAGTATTTTTGTCTCTCACGAGCACGAGCCATATTGTAGAACACCGAATTGTAAACGTTTTGTATTTTTTCTTGCTATTTGGGCCTTTTGAAGGCATACTTGAGAATGGCGTGACAATGTGTTTGCGTTCAGGTTTGATTTTTTTCTTGACTTCGTTCTGGGACTGCAGTGACATATTCTACTTCTTCGTCTGTTTTCGCACGTTGCAATCGTCCTTGATCAGAATTTCTCCTTTGAAGCCCTTTGATTTCACTGTTAGTCTTTAGAATTGTTTCTATTTGGCTCGACAAATTTGAGTTCGAAATGGAGCCCCGCAAAGACATCTCTTTCAAAACCGTCGACGGCCTCACACTCAAGGGCTGGTTATATCCTGTAACCCAGGTCTCTGGCCGCGCCCCCGCAATTATCATCACACCCGGCTTTAATTGCGTTAAAGAAATGTTCGTACCAGAAGTAGGAGCCTACTTCCAAAAAGCTGGCATCGCCGCGCTGATATACGATCCGCGCACCCTAGGCGACAGCGAGGGTTTGCCGCGCAACGACATTGATCCCATGAAGCAGCTCTCCGACTATAGCGACGCTCTCTCCTTCCTCCTCCAACAGCCAGACATCGATCCAGAGCGGATCGCATTCTGGGGCATGTCCTTCAGCGCCACCATCGCACTCTGCGCCGCGGCAATGGACAAGCGCGCCCGCGTCTGCATTGCCATCTGCCCGCTCCTTGACTTCACCTACACTCCCGAGAAGTTGCCCAAAGTCCTTATGTCAAGCATGCGCGATCGTCTCTCGCAAGTTGCCGGTAACGCGCCGTCTTTTCTACCCGTCCTGACCGCCGACGGCAAGAACCCCGCGGGTCTAGGCTTCGAGACAAACACCGAGGAGCTGGACTACATGATGAACGCCAAATCGCGCGGGGCACCCAACTACGAGAATAGGACGACCCTGCAGACATACTACAAGTTGGTAGTTTGGCAGCCGCATGGCATCATCCGGCACATGGCCCCTACCAAGGTGTGCATGATTGTACCGGAGCTAGACCGGATTTCCCCGCCCAAGAAGCAGTTTGAGCTCTTTGAGACATTGCCCGAGGGGAAGCAGAGCTATATTGCCAAGGGCAAAGGCCATTTGGATGTGCTTAGTGGGGAGCAGTTTGAGGAATTGATGGGGCTGCAGGCGAAGTTCTTGCAGGAGAAATGGGAAGAGAAGTAGAGGGGGCGCAAATTTTCTTCTTAGGAAATTAGTATATAGAATCTTGTTATGGAATATTGATAGATTCAGTTTTGCTGTTGAATATATATATGATGTTGATCACGAAGCCTAATTCTACTATGAATGCGTCTTATTTGTCTAACCTCAATCATGCCATAAATTTCGACTTTGATTTGGCAATGCCATCATAACAAGTGAATAGCAACTTTAGGTGGACATGCTTAGTGAGAGAAGAGATCTACTACTCGAAATCTTAGCAAGTGTAACAATTTTCGAAATAGGTTCACTTGATGGCATACGCGTTGGTCTCAAATATGCACAGCATTCTTAATAATCCCATGATAAATCCCCAAAAAAAAGAGTGTATATTGCAAATTTATAAAATATTCAAGCGAGTGACAAGAGTTTCTCATATGATACAGCCCCATTATCATTCCGACACCTACTCAATAACAACTCTCACACCGGGGCAACCCTTGTACATCTTGGGCGCAAACCGATCTCTCGCAAGCTCAACGTCTCTCTTCGTCGTATCATACAACTTCACTCTACCACCTATCTTTCTAAAGAAATTTGCAAGTGCAATATATAGTTCAGCATATCCCAATTGCATACCCGTGCAGCTTCGCGTCCCCTTGCCAAAGCTAACCATGTATCGCGAAAGTTTGCGACCGTCCGGCGCCACGGGGTTATCGAGCCAGCGCTCTGGGACAAAGTCATGCGAGTTCGGGAAGATTGTCTCGTCATGAGAGACAGGGTAGATATCCATAGAAACATTTGTGCTTGGAGGAATCATGTGAGTGGGGTTAGCCTGCGGGTAGGGGAGAGGACCGCCGTGGTAGATACGTGGCATACGCTGGGAGGTACCGTACGAGAGACGCAAAGCTTCTTCGATGCAAGCGCTCAGATAAGGCAATTTGGCGAGCTCATCCCAGGATGGCATATTTGTGGGATCGGTGATTGCCTCATCGAGCTCTGTACGCAGACGGTCTTGGATGGCCGGTTGATCCAAAATATGGAAACAGGCGACTACGAGCGTGCGCATTGTAGACTCGACACCTGCACCAATGATGCTAATGGATTCGTGGTGGAGACGAGTCAATGTCAACTCCTGCGGCGGAAGACCTGAATCCAAAAGTTCGCGAAAGATGGTGTTGTCAGCCTTCGACTCGTCCTTTGGTTGACTGAGAATGGAGGATATCTGGTCTGTCAATTCCTTGTTGAATTTGATGACAGAATCCATCTGCGGCTGCATGGCAACGAGCATCCAGTCGGGAAGCCTCTGCATGATCTTGTTGATGATGGGGAATTGGACGACCCAATGTACTGGCTCCAGAAGATCCATCATAGCTTGATTTAGAGGGCTATGGAACTCTGGTTGGTCAACGAAATTGTACTGTCGCTCGTACGCGTAGCCAACAATGGTATCAGACGAAACACAGCCCCACATTTTGTTTAAATTGACGACTCGTCCGGTGCCTGCATAGTCCTTCTGCAACTTCTCTAGCAACTTGTCCATGGTGAACTGAATCTTCGGGCTAAATGCAGCAAGTTTGCGCTTCGAGAAAAATGGATTTAGCGCAGAACGTCGCATCTTGTGATCGTGGTGCTTGGTAGAAGCAAAGGCAGACAAGGGATTGCCGAAGCGGTCTGAGATAGCTGCAGGCTTGTCGACAGGCCGGGATGGGTGGAAGAAGTATTCATGGTAGGCTGAGTCCTGAATATGGATTTCATCAGGCGTGATGCGGATGATAGGACCATATTTTTCGTGCCATTTGCGGTATGCCCAAGGGAACTGGCCGCCTTCGCCATTGAAAAGTTCATAGTACGTCTCTACCCAGAACGTCAAAGCGGCGAGTTTGGGGCCGGGGAACTTGGCCAGAGGACTGAGGTAGAGACGATAGACGACGAGATAGACAATGTAGATGCAATAGAGGGTGGCAACAGAAACAAGGGTGATAGTGGTGGGGCTCTGATGAGCGGCCCACGCTTTTAGTGCTTGGAATTGAGCGTCTGCCATGATGCAACTTTTCTTAGTCTTGTCTGTACTATGAACGAAGGTCTGGTGCTGGACAAGTCCATGATTAAGACAGCCATTTGTCGCACTATGACATTGTCGAAAAGCACGGTAGCGATGTTAGGAATGTAAATTACGGTTTCATTTCGCGGCAGCACAGTACTACGGTCGGTTTTCACTCATAGCTGGCGGCCTAGAATAGCATGGGGTTCGGCAATCTAGTCGTACTTTGAGGGAATATGGCGTTCTGGCATCAGTCTGAGTGGGGGAGTCGGACTATGCCGCCACTACGCACGGCGCGGTGTATGGGGGGAGGTTCAGCTTGACCATCCTAGTCAAGATCTAGAATGCTCACCGGCGAGGCCTTGGCGGATCGTGTAAGTATGCGCTGGTTGGCACTAGCGAGCTCCTGAGGAAACAGCGCACGTGTTTGGCGCATGGGAACGCTCGAAGATGTGGGAGGAGCTGAAGCCGGGGCCAAGGGAGCTCGTTTGGTCCATGGACATCGATGGATTGGGGAAGAGCTGCAGGAGATAGATTGCTTACGCTCGTTTCCGAGAGTCTGATAGACGTTTGGCGCATATCGCTGGGTGGCGCGGGCGGTGAGGCGAGCGGTGCTGGCTGGAAAGGCTGAGAGGGCTTGCAGGGAGCGCGGTGATTAAGGCGCCGGCGGTGTCGGTGCGGGAGGATGCGGGCTAGCATCGCCGCGAGCTGATTGGTGCGGGAATGGCTGGCGCTAGTCTGAACTAGGCCGCGCTAGGCTGGGCCGCTTGCGGAGTTCGTGCTAGTCCGCGGCGGAGGGGCAGGGGGCGCAGAGCAGCCTGCGGAGTTGCGGGAAAGGCGCTGGTCCGTGCGGGGCGGCGCCACGACGGAAGGAGCTAGCGTCGGGAGTTAGCCGGCCCATCTCACCTAGGCACATCTGCTCCACTGCTCCCGCGCCTCGCATTCTTTCGACGCCTCGCATTCCTCAATCCTCCACTCTGCGCTTATCCTCTCATATCGGCGCCCGCAACGCTTCGTTCCAGACGCGCTCTGCGGTCCATGCACCGAGCCTCAAAATTAGAAACGCTCCTCTCCCACCAATGGATGTTCCCCAACCATCCGCGCCCATCATCATCTTCCGCCGCTTGTACCTGCATCTGCCCGCTTATCGTGCGGAGTCCCTGCTTCTACGGCGCCCATCCTGTTGTTGCTCCGTCCGCAATTCCCCGCCCTCGGCGCAAACTGTGCCCTACAGACCCTTCGATGGGCGGCATTGCGGGCTTAGAAATTGATCCATGGAGCCAATTAGTCAGTTGTGCGCTGCGAAGTTGTCGCTGTGCCACGGATCTCGCTGCCTTGTGAAGTCCCCTCTTTACGTTGTGCGTCGCGCCTACTTGTACTGGCCTATTGTTTAAAGACCGCTTCCCATCCACCGTTAACATGCCATCGAGAAAGCTGCTCGCTGTCCTTTGTCCCTGTCTGCCCATTACCTCATCCAAGCAGCAATCACTCCCACAACAACCAACCATCGCACCTGAATCCAAGCCACTTGCTGACGACAAGAGCTCAACTATGGCTACCAACACTGTTTACTTGGTTACTGGCGCTGCTCGAGGTGGGCTAGCCGCAGACCCTCGTGTCCTACCGAGGCACTGAGACACGCATTGCTAACGCTCCTTGGACAGGCCTCGGCAAGGCGTTTGTCGAGACATATCTCGCCCGCCCGAACAATACCGTTGTCGCTGCTGTTCGCAACGTCGGCACCGCCGACTCTCTCAAGCAGCTTACTGTCGGTGAAGGCAGCAAGCTCATCATTGTCGGTCTCGATGCCGCCGACCCAGAGGCCGCCAAGAAGGCTGTCGCAGAGCTGCAGGCACAGGGCATTGACAAACTGGACGTCGTCATCGCGAATGCCGGCATCTCAACCAGCTTCGACCCCATCGCTACCGTCCCGTTCGAGGCCGTCAAGCAGCATGTCGAGGTGAACGGATACGGCCCGCTTCTATTGTTCCAGGCTGTCCTGCCCCTGCTCGAGAAGTCGTCCAACCCCAAGTTCGCTGCCCTCGGCACGCCAATGGCTTCCATCACTGGCATGGAGTCTCGTCCCTACCCCATGGGCGCCTATGGCATCTCCAAAGTCATGCTCCACTGGATGTCGAGGAAGATCCACCTTGAGCACCAGAACATCGTCTCTTTCGTCCTCGACCCTGGATTCGTCCAGACCGACATGGGTAACTCTGGCGCCCAGAAGTTCGGCATGGAGAAGGCCTTCACCACCATCGAGGATAGTATCAACTTCCTTGTCCCTACCATTGACAACGCCACCAAGGAGAAGACCTCAGGTCACTTTCCCTCCATCGAGGGTGGTGATTTTGCCTGGTAATTCATTTGTTTTCCTATGCATGTTTTAGCTGCATGCTTGGAGTTGGACAAAGGGTAAAGGGCATGTTAGACGGGACAGGACTTGACAATGTAATAATATGACATAAGTGAATACAAAATACCATGCGATACACTATGTTGCTGTACTCAATTGCCCTGAACAGATGACGTGAATAAAAACGTGCGTCATGTGGAATTTGATATCCTATCTATTACTATGGTGGATATTGCTGAAAGTTAATGTAATTTATAAGCACTTGCTGAAGTGTACGTTGGAGTTACGACAAATTGAGTAAAATTCTTAGTAGCAGAATTCCTTTAAGAAATATCCCCAAGCTATACTAGATCCTTCATATTCAACTCCACATATTACCTCCAATTTAACTTTCCCTTTTACCGTCTGCGAAGCTATACACTCTACCCAATGTGCCGCGTCCTAAGCGAACGACACAAAGACATTTGATCGAGCGCGGAATACTACAAGCAAATCAGACTTTTAGGATTGGGTGCTCTATTAGGCTCAGATAGGAATATTGTTCGCGATAAGCTACTGAAGGCACCCCCGCGTAATAGCCCTGAGTATATAAAAAAGCACCTTGATAACATTGTAGAATTCTTTCAGAGCTGTAGAGATTTTGGTTTATTTTTCCTTGTATGCCTCTATTTAAACAATACATAGTTTTGCTCTACATGTAAGAATATTGATGGGAAAAAAAAAAACAAAAAAAAAATTATTTTTTTGTACAAAGGAAGAACAATGCCAACCCCACTCTAACCAGATCGTAAGCGCCACAAAGCCCCTCCTCTCCGCTCACACCCTGCATAGCCTTCCATCTTCCTTCGTTGTCCATGCTTCGCTGCCTACCATAGTCGGCCCGAAGAACAAATCCTTAGGGTCATATTTCTTCTTGATTAATTTCAGCCTGTTATAGTTCACATCATAATAGTCACGCTTCCAGTTGGGATTGGCCCAGCTAGCCTCATTTCCGTACGCGCCAGCACCAGGTGTGACCCTCTCGAGAGCCGGAATGACGACCTTGTTCAGCTCATCAAGAGTAGCTTGATTAGCTTCCGCGGTCGATGAGTCGCCGAAATACCACTGTGTTTGCGCCAGAATTGAGAGCGTCGCATCGCGCCATTTTGGTGTTATCGAGTTTGGAGCAATGGCTTTTTTGGCTGATGATTGCATCGCGACAATGCCTAGGTATGTTCCGGGTGTCTGGGAAAGCTCGCGCAGCGTTCCCACAAAGCTTTTCAGACTCCTGTCGTTCTTCAATACTGAGCGCGGAACGAAACGGCCACCCATTGTGCGATCGATAGGATATGCTCCCTCTGGAATTGGGCCGAGGTAGTGCGTGTAATGGTCGAGGAAAGTTGGGAAGACTGTCACGTTGAGGGTGTATTGAATCTTCAATTCGTCGAGTTTCGAGGTCACGGGCTTCAGAATCTTACGGATCTCCGCATCTGAGGCGCCTGGCTTGGTCATGGGAGCTAATAAGAAAGAATCTGCACCAACGAGGTAGCCTGCTGCAGCACCGGCATCGACCATAGCCGGGGCATTGGCATGGAAGGCTTCAACGCCGGACCAGTACGTGTCATTTGAGATGCCTTCTGAGGTGAACGAAAGAAATGCACCTCCCGTGTTTCCATCTTTAAAGGCACGAACTGTGAGCGACACAACCACGCCGAACGTTCCGGGTCCGCCGCCGCTGAGAGCCCAATAGAGGTCCCTATTCTTTGTTGGGGTTGCAGTAACCAACGAGCCATCTGCAAGTACAACCTCCCATTCTAAAGCCTGGTCTGCCCCCATGCCATGGGTGGATGTCAAGGAACTATGACCACCACCCTGATGGTAACCCCCTACGAGGCCTACTGATGGGCAGCTGCCAGCGACGATGTGAAGTCCCGCTTTCTGAGCAACTGGAAGAGCTTCGGCACCTCGCACGCCTGCAGCCATCTTAAGTGCCGGTCCATTGTAGTAAGAGCTTCGGTAATTGTTAATGACCTTAACATCGGTCATTTTGTGAGTCCAAATACCAAGGGCACCCTTTCCAGTGCTTCTACCGACGAAGTCGTGACCAGTGTTCTTGATTACAAAGCGGATATTTTTAGATTGAGCGAATCTAATTGCCGCTTGGATGTCTTTTGCAGAAGAGACCGTAACCGTATACGGTGGATAATTGCCTAGTTCACATGGTTGCTCGCGGGGAGTGAAAGGGCTGCATTTGTCCGTCTGAAAATAGCCACTCATGAGGGCCGTAGGCGAATCCTCGTGGACAATTGGCATGTGCCATCTTGCCTTCAGATCATTGCACTTTTCCTCATCATAGTTGGGATCATGGCAGACTGAAGCAAGGGGAACGGTGGCGGTGAGGCTCCCCCCAACAGTTTTGTTCAGATAATTCCAGTCCGCGGTCTTGGGCCAGGCCGCATCTCCTGGAAGAACTTTGCATCGTGGTGGGGAAGCAGCAGCAGGAGCAGGAGATGCCACAGCTAAAGATAGCAGGGAAATGAATGATGCATATCGATAAACCGAAGAGAGCGACATTTTGGAAAAGAAACTCGACAGTCACAAATGAAACAACAGATGAGTCGACCACTGGTGAAGAACGAGAATCAAATCGTTCGGTTCTTCATGCATTAAATAAGAATCTCTCCTCCAGCCTACGGACTCCAGGCCGGCTGAACCATTGTCGTTCCTTTGAGCCTTCATGAGCCGTCTGTCCATTCTCTCGTGATCCAACAACGCCACGGAGTGTGCGAACGGACTTGTTTAGTCCCCCACTGGCTGCTATTGATCGATGTATACGGGGCGAGGGCGTTGGGGCCAATGCTCCCGATGACTCGAATATAGTATCTGCTAGAGAGGAGGCTGAAGCCAAGCTTAGAATACTCAGGTACACATCTACGAAAGCTGAATAAAGTCCGATACGGCGGAGCGACTAGTGCCAGGTCCTCGTGGCTCCCTAGCAAGGCCTTCCCGAGATCCTTCTACGCGCATTGATTGTGGCGTTTCAAAACACAAAGTCCGCAGCGGAATAAGGTTGCGTCAATGCTCGGTTAGATCCCGGAAATCCTCCCACGAATCCGATGTGTGCCACTAACGCCACGTGACAATCCATACTGACATGCATACTGACATGCATACCGACTTTGCGGAGCTGACACGGGCTCGCTTCCGCTCTGATTCCTTTTCTTTTTGCTTTCCCGAGCATCTTTCATCACACCTCTACCATATCTGAAGATTCTTCGTGTTGGACTCACGCAGCGATTTTATTTCACTGCTCTTCACTATGGATCCCACTGCGGCCTCGAAAGACGATTTCTCTCTAAGTTCTCGAGAGATAGGTTTGAAAACAGAGATCCATGCGGAGTCGCCCAAAGATGAAGCGCAGTACCCTGGCGGTCTAGCCCTCAGCTTGATCATGGTGGCGCTCCTTTTGAGCATGTTTCTTGTATGTCGCCTCGTTTCTGCATTTCCCAAATTTGATTGCTGACACGACTCGCCAGGTCGCTCTTGACATGGTAACTCACCTAAGACGATATTCTTGGACGTGCCATCAATATTGACTTTGGAGCGGTAGACAATTGTCGCGACGGCGATTCCCCGCATTACAGATGATTTCAACCGGCTCGATCAGGTGGGTTGGTATGGAAGCGGCTTCTTCCTCACCGTCGCAACCTTCCAGGCATCATGGGGAAAGGCATACAAGTATTTTCCATTGAAGATAGCTTTCTTCACTTCGGTCATCATATTTGAGGTCGGGAGTCTTATTTGTGCTCTCGCAAAGGATAGCCCAATGCTCATTGTTGGTCGCGCAATCCAAGGAGTGGGAGGTGCTGGTATTATCGGAGGCTGCTATGTCATTATCGCCTTCATCGTCCCTCTTCAGAAAGCACCATCGTACATTGGTTTGTTAGGTGCCGTTTTCAGTCTTGCAAGTGTTGCAGGGCCTCTTCTAGGCGGTGTCTTCACGGACAAAGTCTCCTGGCGGTGGTGGTCAGTTATGCGGTCTACCTCGACCAGGCCGTAACTAACAGCGATTAGTTTCTACATCAATCTACCCATCGGAGGGCTTGCATTATTCCTCCTGGCTATCTTCTTCCATACTCCAGCAGCAGCCAAACCTGCGCCTGCTACGTGGGTTGAGGTCTTTCTCCAGATGGATCCTCTGGGCATCGTCCTTATACTTGCTAGTCTTGTCTGCTATATGCTCGCTCTTGAGTGGGCAGGCGTACACAAGGGCTGGTCCTCTGCCGATGTAGTCGGCACATTGGTTGGCTGGATTGTCTTGACCATATGCTTCGTCATCTCACAACTCTATCAAGGAGAAAGATCAATGATTGTCCCTGCACAGCTTAAGAGGAGGCTTGTCTGGAGTGGCAGCTTCTTTATTTTCTTCCTCAACGCGGCCAACTTTTTAATGATCTACTACCTGCCAATCTACTTTCAAGCAATTCAAGGAGCATCGCCATCATCGAGCGGTGTGAGGAACCTGCCTTATATTCTAGCGTCCTCGCTATGTACCGTCGCACAGGGTCATCTTATTCGACTCTTTCCACACCCACACCCATTTATGGTTGGAGGTGCAGTCGTCTTTACCGTTGGGGCAGGACTTCTGTATACTCTCGATATTGGATCCTCAACTGGCAAATACGTAGGCTATCAAATTCTGGTAGGCGCAGGAATCGGAACAGCGATTCAGGTGCCTGTCATCTCTGCACAGGCGAAGACCCCACCGGCCGATCTATCTACGGCAACCTCCATCATTCTCTGTAAGTTGTTGTATCAGACCTTGCAAATCATTATGCTGACCGACAACAGTCTTCCAGCTGATCAGCGGCGCCCTCTCTGTTTCAGCAGCCCAAGCCATCTTCACCAACCGCCTTATTGCCAGCATCCCGAAATATATGGCAGACATCGATCCGCACTCACTCATCCAACTGGGTGCCACAAACCTGCGGCAGCACTTCGCCGGGTCGCAGCTCCTCGGCGTCCTTCACGCGTACATGGACGGGCTACGCGCGTCGTGGGCGTTGGGCATTGGCCTGGCTGGCATAGCCGTGCTCGCTTGCGCTCTATTTCCTCGAGGCCGGCTCTCGCCGAAGCCCGCAAAGTAGAACATGATAGATTGCAGCGTTGCGGGCGGATTTCGCATTGGCCGCATCAACGCATCCCTCTCCAAAATTAGATTGTACATAGGCAGATGAATTAGAAGACCTGAATTAGATTTAGCAATGTCAGACACTAGAACTCCGTTCAACCATTCAGAAAACTCCTTCAAGGCCGAAGTGAATCTAGCTTATGTTGCTCAGCACCGGACTCTTGAGCGCTTAGAGTGGCGAAAGGGACGCGGCCCGTGTCTCGGGCACATTAGGATTTCACCTGGATTCAATGGCGCTATTTTATGCCGCGTACAAGGCCAGTGGTATTACGTAGAAAAAGAGCCTTTGGCTTAATTGCATTATCGAATGGATAAGGTTTGATATCGAAAAACACTGAGGCTTGCAGGAAGACGCCTCCATGGCGCCAATCCACCTCCGCATTGACGTTTCTGTGGCGGCGGCACAGACGCCGGTGGTTGCGGAGCGGAGGACCACTCCGGCCAGTCCGCAAGTAGACATGCAAGGGAACATGCAACGCCTTCCGCTTTGGACTTAGTCTCCGCAGTGGCGGAGCTGGCGAATCTCGAGGCGTTCAGCCGTGGCAGGGATCGCCATTAGCTAAGCCGCAGCACAGGCCGCTTGCTAATACTACCAATTGATAAGTGCCCGTCTGACAGAAGGGAGCTTGTGTGCTTGTGCGACTCCGTCCATGTTGCACAAACGCCGCTCCCTTCTTCGCCGCACCGCAGCCTGTGCGAGTAGGGGGCTAGAAAGAATGGCGGGGAAAGGGTGGGAGAGCGGGCGTTAGAAATCGCCGATGACAAACGAGCGCGCGTTGCACCGTAGTTTTAAGTCTGGGCCTAGGTAGAAAATGGCACGAGCGCTCTCTGGGGAGAGACCCGCGTACTCACTCTTGCTTTGCCTTGTTTTGTCTTTCATTGACAGTACTTACACAATTGCCAATATTCTGTTGGTTGAATCGAATTATACATTGCATCGCTAGAAACTAGCCAACATGACCGGACAGACAATCTACTTCGTCACCGGCGCCAATCGAGGTGCGCTCCCACCTTCCTCCCCCCCAGTTGTAACGGGACTCTGCATTTACTGGCAATATTGAGCATTGAGAATTGGAACTCACAACCCAAGCATAGGACTCGGCCGCGCCCTCGTAGAACACTACCTCGCGCTGCCAAACTCCTTCGTCGCAGCCGGCGTCCGCGACCCGGAGCATAGCACAGCCAAGTCCCTATTCGACTTCCCCAAGGGAGAAAACAGCACGCTCGTCACCGTAAAAGTCGAAGCAACGTCCGACACCGACGCTAAGGAGGCCGTCACGACCCTCCAGAAGGAGCACAGCATCGACCATTTAGACGTGGTCATCTCCTCTGCGGGAATATGCCGACTATCCCGCCTTGACGAAGTCGATATTGCCGACCTGCTGGACCACGTCAACGTCAACGCCGTCGGCGTCGTCAGGCTGTTCCAGGCGACCAAGGACCTGCTGCAGAAGACCAAAAACCCGAAGTTCGTGGTCATGGGCAGCAATGCGGGGAGTGTGGCGCACATGCAATGGTTCCCTTTCCCGCAGGGCGCGTATGCGGGCAGCAAGGCCATGACGAACAGCATTATGCGGAAGATTGCTATGGAGAATCCGTGGTTGACTTCTGTGACCCTTCATCCTGGGTAGGTGGAGTCCCGAGTGGGAAGCTGGGAAAACAATTATCTAATTTTGTGTACAGATGGGTTCAGACGGACATGGGCAACGATGGTGCAAGGGCTGTAGGTATGGAGAAAGCTGCTGTGACGATCGAGGACAGTATCAAGGGCGTGACTGAGATAATCGAAAAAGCCAACCCTCAGACCATCTTTGGCAAGTTCTTGGATTATGCTGGCGCGGAGTTGGAGTGGTGATTGGATTTTTAGTCCAAGAATTTTGGTTTCGAAAAGATGTCAATGTGATCTCTGAATGACATGGAAAATGGAGTTGGGAATAAGGCATCTAGCACATAGATATGTAGATTAGTGCAATTAAGGTATTGTCGGTATGAGCGATTTTCTTGATCTATATCAGTAAACACCTAAGTAATGAGCAACCTTGTGCAAATCACTTCAACTAAGCTGCAATTGATTCTGACAACTGCAATTAGTCGACATTTAATCTACCAAGATTTGTGGATTTGGCGCCATTCATAGATAAGAACATGCTAATAAGTATTATTTAGACGTAACAATATTGAATATCGTTCGTTGTGGTATTATCGACGTTAAACAATAGCTTAAGAGTGCGCCAATCAGGCAAACCTCAACGCCACTAAGTCTAGTGTCTAATGCACCTAATCAGAAAGCCAAAAAAAAAAAAAGAGCCATTCTAGCCCGCCACCATGCAAAATCTACATTAAAGAACTCGCAATGACGGTCTCAACGATATCCGCAATCTCTTCTGCACAACCCCTCGGCACCTCATGGCCGCCCCCATGTTCAAACGTCTCCGCGCTCCCACGCTCGCACAACTTGACTAGATCCTTGCTGTGCAAGTTCCACTTATCCTTCCTACCATAGACATGGGCTGATGGGATCGAAATTCTCACCTCATCGCAAGTATGATGGAACATTTGGTAAAAAGTCTCAGGTAAATCCTCAGCGTCGTTGTTATCCCCGAACTCAGAAACCGACGAGGGACTCGCGCTGCCTTGGGGCGTCTCGACGTCCGAGTCGTCGACAACAGTGTTGTGCGTGTATTCCGCCGCTTCGAGGCGTGACTTCATGAGCTTTTCGCGGGCGAGCCGGCGTAGCTCTTCTTCTCCCCGAAGATATGCCGGGTCGGTGATGAGGTATTTAGGAACTTCGTTGGGGCAGTTGGGCCGCACCGTGGGCGTCACGATGCGCGCGCCGAACGCTTTTCGCGTGTCAATGCCATATCGAAGCGAATGTGAGAAGGGAATGGGCGAGCCTAGGAAGACCGAAAAGGAGAATGGCGGCGGCGTAGAAGGCGACTTTAGTTGGTGGTGCAGCAGGATCGATGCTGCAAGGGCGGCTCCCTGGATAAGACCTTAGTCTCTTGCTCGCTACGAAAGATCGGCATGAAATGTAGTTGGCGCTATAGATATATGCTTCAACTCACCTGGCTAAATCCTATGACGCCGTCAAAAGGCCCCCTTCTTTCGACATAATCCAACACAAACTTGTGCGCAGCGGCTACCTTAGCCGTGGTTGGAGTATCGTACCAGCATAGATACGGCCCAGGGTAGAAGCCTAGAACTTCTGGGGATGGTTCGCAAGTGTTGGGGGCTTCGAGAAAGACCATCTCATGATCACTTGCGAGTAGCGAGCGAAATGGCGCTACAAGGGGCGTAAGTGTCCGCGTTGAGAGACGAGATGTGCACTATACCAGTCTGTTGAGCGAAGATAGCGGCATTGCTGCCCATGCCGTGAAGACAAAGGATTCGAACAGTCATTTTGTATGTTATTGGAGATGTAAACTCGTATGATGGACTCGATGGAGTGACTATTGAGAGAGATGCATTCAGGCACTGGTATGATTGAGTTTTGTTCAAATTTGACTTGTACCTGAAACTGTTTCGACGGACTGTCTCCTTCCCATAGCTACAATTGCCCAATCCAATGATACGGATCAAAGATTCTATCAGTACAGTGCCGCCCTCCAGTGAAACACCACGCCGGCCCCCCCGGCCGCCCGTAATCTGTGACTTGCGGACTTAAGTGGCCTTCGCTACGCAGCGGTGTGAATAGATTCCGTATCTGGCTGCCTGATTCTGATGAGTGAATGATAAGCGCTTGTCCGTGTTTATGCCTCAGCTGGATAGACATGCGTCTAGCCCAATACTGCGGATTTAGATACGCGGTGGTAACACGAACAGTCGCCCTGGTGCCGAGGACCATGCACACAACCTTGATAGTCAATGTGAAGGCCCGTGCGTGACCGCTCCCTGGTGCTTACCAAGAAACGTGGATGTGAATCCGACATTCTCTAAATCTGGATGTTAATACACGTGGGTCAATATAAGTGACGCAAGTAAGACCGACCGCTAATCTGATTGCGATGAGGCTCGGCATGCCGTGAAATCGTAATGGTTCCGGTCATTGGCTGGCAAATCCCGCTGCCTAGGTACGCTCGGTCGCCCAATCCGACTAACACGAAGGTCAAACTCCGAAGTTTGAGCTGCTCCCTACACCATTCGTGCCTGGTACCTCCGTCGCATGCCTAACACATGCTGCATGGTTCTTCGATATTAATTGAACAAGGAGCCAAAGCCACCCATTCCTGTAGGCGGCAAATGGTCTGCTGCGCAATGTCATTGGATCCTTTGGCGCACTGGACGGCCCAGCATCCTTTACGCCGGTTAGAAACATCAGTGCGTTGCGGACCTTGGGATCGGGGAACTAGGACGGTAGGATGCTGGTGCTGCGGGAATGGTTTGGTCACGTGCATCAGCTCGACTTTCGAGGTGCACGATCGGGGATTCATGAGGTTGAATATTATCTTAGTGCAACTTGAATTTCCTCCACTCTGTAAACCCCGCCATTGCTTGCAAAGACGTCATGGAATCCTCATCAGTTCTTTCATCCACTTTCGGGGGCTACAATGCCTTTCTACTTGCCTTGGTTGCTTTAGTCCTCTATAACATTGGTCTGGTGATTTATCGATTATTTTTTAGTCCGCTCGCGCGGTTTCCTGGTCCTAAAATTACTGCAATTACAGGATGGGTCGAGGTGTATTGGGATGTTGTAAAAGGAGGACAATTCATTTTTCAGATCGAAAAATGGCATGAGCAATATGGTATGACCTTCCGTGAAAAGCCCGCCTACATGACGAAAGTGAGTGTTAATAACAATAGGCCCAATCATTAGGATTACTCCATGGGAGGTCCACATTCGCGATGCTGAGTTCTATGATGAACTCTATAGTGCCAAATCAAGGTTTAGCAAGATGCCACATCTTATGCATCGATTCAACATTCCGCTTTCAACATTCGATGTCGTCGAACACGATCACCATCACCGACGACGAGCGATCGTTGCGCCTTTCTTCACTCGACAAAAAGTGATCGATTTCAGCCCATACGTAACGACGCGCATCGAAAAACTTTGTAAGATCCTTGAAACGCAATATAAGGGAACAGGCAAGGTTGTCATCCTCAATGAAGCATGGGGAGCACTCGTTACAGATGCTCTGACCTGGTACACATCAGCTTTATCCTATGATTTCCTCGATTATCCAGGGTTCCAGGCGCCATTTACCACTGCTATCCGCAATCTGGCCTATTCTATTCCTGTCTCTACTCATTTCCCATGGTTTGTGGCCATTATGAAGGCGCTTCCTGAATCTCTGATTGCAGTCTTGGATCCCCAGATGAAGGCAGTCTTCGATTTCCATAACGTAAGTAGTGCCAATTCACCCATCTAGGTTCCATTCCTGAACCTAACCGGAATACAGGAACTTCGAAAGCAAATTAGGCGCATCGGTAGTGGCGACAACGATGGGAATAAAATGGTCAAGCATCGCACTGTTTTCCACGAACTGCTCGGATCCAATCTCCAGAAAGGCGAACTGACTGAGGATCTTCTCCACAATGAGGCCGCCAGTATCACGGCGGCAGGAATTGATACCACGAAATCCGCTCTGTCCGTCGCTAGCTTCTGGATTATTAAAAAGCGTGAGGTTTATGAACGGCTTCACAATGAACTTGTGGAAGCAATTCCGGACAGCTCCCAAATGCCACCTCTTACTGATCTGGAGAAGCTAACATATCTCCAAGCTGTCGTTCAGGAGTGTGAGTCATTCTAATTATCTAAAAATCTAAAAAAAAAAAAATTTTGGTTGAATTTTTGTTGATACATAGCAGCTCTCCGCTTGTCCTATGGGGTGACTGAACGTCTAATGCGGACAAACCCCGCCGGGGTGATCCGATACGGAAAATACACCATCCCGCCTAACACCCGGTTTAGCATGACATCCTATCTTCAGCTGCGGTCACCGGAGATTTTCCCAGACCCTGAAGAATTTATTCCAGAACGCTGGCTTAACAACCCAGTGTCGCCCTCTGGTCATCCGCTGAACAGGTATTTGAGTGTATTCGGGAAAGGCCCGCGTATGTGTCTGGGGATGAACTTTGCGCAAGCGGAAATGTACCTTGCTCTTGCTGGAGTGTTTAGACGTCTGGACTTTGAGCTATATCAGACAGATAGAAGCGATGTCGATATGGCGGGGAGTTACTTTGTGCCGATGCCGAAGGATGGAAGCCAAGGGGTCAGGGTGCTTGTGAAATAGATACTCGAAACTTCGGTCTGTATTTTACAGCATAGAGGAGACAGAGATGTATGATACAAATGCAGCTCTTACGCGGTGTTGACCTATCCTCTCATGTAATCAGATGTTCTGATTTGAGTGTCGGAATTATTCTCGCAGCTTTCCAGCCCATTCCAATTGAAGCCCAGTTTGCGCACAGGCCTCTCACAGACCCAAGCTCCGAATTTCTTCATTTCAAGTCCGGCATCAACATCTTCATCAACCAGCACCTCTACACTCCAAAGAGCCCGTGCCCACCCACAAGCCCGCATCTCAATACCAGCAAAATGTCTTTTCTCTTCGGTGGCAAGCCCCAACTCTCTTCCGAGCAGAAGATCGCTCAGGCAGAAGCCGAAATCGACATGGTCTCAGATATGTACACACGGTATGTCCTCCATCACCCATCCTCCTTCTTTTCCGTTCCCTTTTCTCTCCCTATCGTCTTCTTTCTCCAAATTTCCACCCCCAGTTCTATGCGAAGCACGAATTGGACGGCTAACGAGTCGTCTCGTAGTCTAGTACAATCTTGCTCAAAGAAATGCATCGACACATCGTTCCGAGAAGGCGACCTCAACAAAGGCGAATCCGTCTGCCTCGACCGCTGCGTCGCCAAATTCTTCGAAGTAAATGTCAAGGTCAGCGAGAAGATGCAGGGAGAGGCGCAGAACAGGGGAGGCGGTGGTATGTTTGGCGTTTAAACGATACTCTTCTATGGAGTCTAAGGACGGCGGAATCTTACACGAAGAGGATAGGAAGATATTATGTACGATGAATCATAGAGAGCTGGGTATGTAAAATGGAGCGCGCTATCTATAGGGCGTGACGGGAAGTGAATTGGCCGCATGACGCTTGACACTGGACTCTGTTCTTAAGGCGCACAATGGTCACGGCAATGGCTCTGTAAAATATCCTTTGTGGGCTGATTCTGACGATTGCATTGAAATAATCCCTTCAATCTGGTATTCTGCGAGTGTGACGCCTTCTATTCGACCTAGAAGTCAAAGACACAGGTGGGGTTTGATGAAGCTATCGTGCACATATTAGATCCTCGAGCATATTTCCAATGGCCAACATCGTTACAGTACCATCTACATGGGCAGCAATATACATGTACAAGCCCGCGTCAAAACCTAGTCGGTTGGCACCGAAATCCTTCAGATATTTAAGCTCCACCTCTGACAGCCCATTTTCTGTGATAAAATTGCCGTGAAGCCAGTGACCGAAATCAGACATTCGGTTTCAGCCTTGAGAACCTGCATACAAGGTGTTAGTATGCGCACGGAACCATGGCTATGTTAAATGAATTATGCATATTAACCATAGTAACAACGCACCTAGGGCTTGTTTGGCGCTGGAGAAGCAGTGGCACTAAAATGCTGTTCAACTGCGACACTGCTACCGACGCGACGACACAGGTCCATAATACACTCCCTCGTCTCAACACTAAAGCCGGTTTCGCACATATTCAGAAGATTCTGCACTGCCAGCTTAGCCGCTTCTGAGCAGATTTGTGCGTCTCTAGCATGTTTCTTCGCTTTATGAGCAGAAAGTCTGGCTTGTTGCCCCATCTCTACAGCATGGACGACAGCCTGTTTCACCTTTTGCGTTAGAACTAGCTCCTTCATAGCAGACGTGTGGTGGTACAGGGCATGACAGACCTGTGCTATTTGAAGGCCTCTCAAGCGATCCTCTGATCCTTCTGGCAAGTCCTTCACTTGACCAATTAGATCGCGTATGATTCCGGGTGTGTCCGGCCGGGTTGCGAATGAGAAGTCTGGCGGAGAACTATATACATCACGATCTGTTACCTTCATGTTTTGAAGGTTGGGACCTAGAGCGGTAGCTGATGCCGGACGAGATGCAGGGGGTAGAGCAAACCCGGTGTCTTTGGATAATGTAGGCTTCGAGAGGTTGGCAGAGCTCCTGAGGCGTTTAACAAAAGAGCTCCCCGCCATTGTGACCGACAAGCGCTTAGTCTCCGATGATTGTGATGTATCTGTATTTGCTTTATCATTTCGCTTGTGGAAGATATTACGAAAACTCCTCTTAAGTCGAACTTTTGCAGGTTCGTCTTTGTTATCTTTCCCGTTGTCGACCTTAGGTTCCGTCGGAACTATTTGTGAGCTAGACCTCCTCACCGATCTCTTCTGGATTACCGCTGAATAGGGTCGCTGCCGTAAAGTCCGAGCTTTATCTTCAGTCATAGATGTGACCGTAACACTAACTTTTGGATGACCACGATGCGAGTCTGAATGCTGAGGTCCGACGACTGTAGTAGGCGCCGTGAATTGAGGACCAATCGTATCAGATTGGCCACACCGAGATCCGCGGTCAGAAAGCTGGTACAATGTGGCATCGACACTACTACCATGGCTAGTTGATGATCTATCTGGCCCTCGAAATGACCCACCCACCGATGAATTATCGGAGTCTAACATTGCTGAGCATCTTCGTAGATCGATAGTTTTCGTACTAGCCAATCCTACTCCGTTTTCAAGCCGTATAGCTGGAATGGAGTCTGGAGGGATACTTAAAATGCCCTAGAGTTGTACTTAGCTAAGAGCAATTCAGATCCCTGGGACAACACGATTGTCGCCTACCTTGTTTCTATAGATAGACATATCGGGGAAATTTTCAGAGTTGGGGCTTGCTAGAACAGGTGATTTCATTTCAGATACTTCTTTGAGCTGTGATAATTCCCCATTCTTTTGCTTTCTCAACACGGAAGCCGAACCCCTTGAAGCTATAGTAGTAGCCGAGGAGCTTTTCGAATCGAATTCGGTGCTACCCTTTCTAGACGGTTGCATCGATCTAATAGGGTTGACGCGAGGGTATCCAGTTATCCCCGCATGGAATGATTGGGGAGTGACAGATCTAGATCGTTTTCCTACCGAAACGCTCATCGACTGTCGGGAAATGCGTCCCGCAAGGGCACTAAAAGATCGTTCCTGTGAGAGCCTTCGCGACGTTGAATTTGGAAAAGGGGGTGTTTCAGACATAGGGCTTGATTTGCCAAAGATAACAGAATCAGCTTCCTCCGCGATCTTTAGAATAGGTCCCAGACCAGAGTTAATAGAATGGTTTGAGAGGCGCTTCACCCTATTTCCAGAATCTAAACCTTCCTCTTGCTCCAGTTTAGGATGGATCGCAGTGGTCATCTCGGACAGCGACATAGATCCCTTTGAATTCTGCTCTGTTAACGAGGTGTGGAAGGTGTGGATGGATTGTTCCTCATTTGAGGATTTTGGTTCGCTGCCACCAACCCCAGACAACTTAGAGTCAGCCGGGATGTTAGAATTAAGCAACGGCCATTTAGTTGAACCAGGTCTCACTGATGGAGCCCGAATCAGGGTCTTCTGAGTGCCCTGAATGGATGAACCCCTTGCTGGAACAGGAATGGAACTCTTATTTGAAGAAGATTGTGGATTGTCAACTAGGCGAGTTTCGTGGGCATTCGAGACATACTTATATGCCAACGGGCTATCCAAAGCTTCACCGTGGAGTGTTGAGATTGCATGAGTTGTCATATCGGCGGTACCCACTGCCACTGCTTGAGGATCTCGAGGTTCCTGATCCAGAATTACTGAAGAGTTTTGTTCCCCCTTGGAAGCTTCTAGGTTGTCTGTGCCCCAATATCCACCATGGCCGCCTGTGGCACTGCATTCTTGTTCTCCATGGCCATTGCTCCTAATGTGCCAGGCAAAGGAGCTATTGTCGTTGTCTTTGTTGACGTACTTGGCGTATGGATTTTTTGCGGAGAGCAGTATAGATCCCGCTGATGGATTAGTATCCGGCTGAAGTGCTGGCCAATCTTCTGGAAGTGGTGTCCCTAACACGTCGGCATCAACCAGTGTGCGAGCGGCTTTTGCTGGACTCATGGATTTCACAACTTGAGCTACTGGTGGACTAGGAAGCGGTTTGTTGAGATTGGCCGAGGCAACGGATCGTGGAGAAGAAACTGGTGGCTAGAAAACTATCAGTTCAGTTATTCCTTGTAGCTTTCTTTAACTTACAGATAGGGGCAACAGTGTTGACCTAGGAGATTTGAGTCCATCACGTTGAGCCACTGGCTGACTGAGACGATGTGCGGCGACTTTGTCAGCGACGACACTCCTTGAAAGTGAACTAGGCGTTGGCGCTCTAAGGGGAATCTTGGAGGTGGTCTTTGAAGACATCTTGCCCTGAGACGACGACACGGTGTGGGCGGCGTAGCGGGGCGAGCCTTTGGAGGAAACAGTTGCCCGTTTGCGAGAGGTTACGGTTCTAGCATTGACAGGTGTGGAAGGATTAGTCTTGAAGGATTGCAGCTTTGCTGGCTTCGGGCCTCGCTGGCGAGGATTCGGGTCGATGTCCACAAGCGGACGATGCATTGTGGAGTATATGGAGCCGATCTTCGTGCTGACACAGCGAAGGGGCAGTGTGGTGTAGAAAGATATTGCCTCCCCGCGGCAAGGATATAGCGTGGTTGCTGTTTAACACGCGCGTGGGTCACGTCTGCGCGTTTGTTGTTTGTATGTCAACGGCGGTGGGCGGTAGACTCCAACGAGATGTACCAGATACAAACGTTTGGCAGGCGCGTTGATTCCCCCAAACCCGCAACTGCCCAAGTGGATGATACTCAGAGGATATGAGTCATGCTACCGATGATAGAGAGATCAATATCCGAGGAACTGATTTAAAAAAAAAAAAAAAAAGCGTTGCACACAGAGGCTCTGCAAGTAGGAAGGCATCATGGGACTGAGATAACGAAACAAGGCAGCGAGTGAAAAGAACGCGGTGGTCAAAGAACTCAGAGGATATTCAGCCTCTCAATGCAGGCTACTTGAAATATACTCTACGGCTGCAGTGCATCAACTGTATTGCAATCTTAACATTGCTCTACCCTGATATATACCCGCTTGCTAGAGAGAAAAGCTTCCCGCATCGAACTTAGATGCTGCATTTTCATCGGCATCGGCGGGAGTTTACTATTGGTGAAATTTCTAAACCCTGGATAGAGCCCTGGGACGGGCAGCTGGGCCTCGAGGTTGGATCAGAAAAGGCTGTGATGCTATCCCGACCGGGTCCCCTCTTTATGCACAGCATAGCAGCCAGACAATCACGCCCCGTTAATCGCTTTAGGACCTAGCCGCAATGTCGGCAGTGCGAGAAGAGACAACTAAAACTTCCATCCTGAATATTGGAGAGAAAAGCAGAAGTCGTGGGTTGGCTTGGCGCTATATACCAGATAAGGCTAGCGTCAACGAGCTACCTAAGCGAGCCTGGAGGAGTGCCCGCCAAAGGGCTCTGGCAGGTTCTCGTCGCGTGTCTTCTCGCAGCCACTACTTCACGTCTTCGACCTTGAACTTTCGACATGGGGAGGGATGACAAGAATGCGAAGGAGGCCTTTGTCTCCGGCCTGACCGGGAGCTCCATTGGTGACATCAACACTGTTTCTCTTGTCTTGCCTGTACGTTGCTGCAACCCACCTTCTCCCACCTACTAAGCATGCAACTGGCAGCTCTCCGTCCTCCTATGGTCCGTCCTCCAATCCCGTATGCGGGTCTTCTCCCCTTACACGCTACCCGCTGCTCTCATTGACTTCTTGATCAACTGCGCCGCTCCACTCTTTGCTACAACTGCATATGCAGATGCTCTCTGGCCTTTCAACCTGTTTTTGTTGCTACCAACAGTTTTCCTATTCCTCACATCACGTCCACTGTCGCTCGGACCCATCCCGTCCCGTCCACCGGCCGTGCACACCTCCATGAAGCAAACCGCTCTTGATCCTCTCCCCGTCAAGCCGTTTATCACCCACTATCGCGGATCCATGATCATCATAACCTCAATTGCTATACTTGCTATAGACTTTAGGGTCTTTCCTAGGCGCTTTGGAAAAGTTGAAAATTGGGGAACTTCGCTGATGGACATCGGCGTTGGCTCATTCGTTTTCACTTCGGGCGTTGTTTCAGTTCGCTCATTCTTGAAAACTGAGGCCGGGAGACACCCTCCGTTACTTAAGCGACTTTTATCTTCCCTGCGGCATTCTTTGCCTTTGCTTATTCTCGGAATGGTCCGTCTTGTCTCAGTCAAGGGACTGAACTACGCCGAGCACGTCACCGAATATGGTGTGCATTGGAACTTCTTTTTCACATTGGGTTTTCTCCCGCCATTTGTCGCACTTTTCCAGTCTGCCTTCGATATCATGCCCTCGTATGCCGTTTTAGCGTGCGTATTGGGTGCTGCATATGAGATTGCCCTTGACGCTACCAGCCTCACCGACTACATTGTGACTGCCCCGCGTTCCAGCCTCATATCAATGAATCGCGAGGGAATATGCTCTTTCTTTGGTTATCTGGCTATTTTCTTGGCTGGTCAATCTGTCGGATCATTCGTGCTCCCTAGGCAGCAACCGCTTCGGAAGGGTGCAACGATCAGGGAGATAATGAAACAGTCTATACTGGCCAAAATTGCGATCTCTGCAATGATCTGGTCTGTACTATTTTGGTTCTCGACCAGCTTCTACGGGCTTCGTCTTGGAGTTTCGCGGCGACTCGCCAATCTACCTTATTTCCTTTGGGTCGCTGCCTATAATACCACGCAGATCGGCGCCTGTTGCGCTATTGAGACACTCTGCTTTCCCAACTTACACAAAGCTCCGACTAAAGAAGAGGAGATCCAGAGAAGCAGAGAGGCTACTAGCTCAGTATTGTTCGCTTTCAACCGCAATGGGCTTGCAGTCTTTCTTCTCGCGAATCTGCTTACTGGTCTTGTCAACCTGACCGTACCTACTTTGCAAACAGGAGTGCTTCAGTCGATGGCCATATTGGTAGGCTATATTGCCATAGTCACAGGAGTCGCTCTCGGCTTAGACAGGCTCAACGTTACCATCAAACTGTAGGACAGAGAACATTCAGTAATATCAATCTTGCCATACCCGACCTTATAAGGAATGCGCTCTAGAAATCAATACCCCTCAACGCTCTAATCCTAGAAATGGACCGCATCTCGCGCTGCACTTGCCCCAGTCCTATTTCGATTCATTATTCTCATAAGTCCATTGTCTCCACCAATCCCTCGCCCTTATATCTTAGAATGTAGGGCGGGGTCCATAGATTATCCATCCCGGTAGATGTTTCAACGTTCAGTGCGGCAAATCCTATTAATTTCTAGGCTATTAAATTGCTTCAAAGTCTCTATATACCCATCAGATACTCCTTTAATCTGTTTGCCGACGTTACCAGCCAGCACGTATGGAGGAAACCTGTCCTTATTCATAAAATTGATCATTGTGAATGGACCCTGTGCGTAGCAAACGGGAAGTTCTTCGATGCTGCGACGAGGATAGGTCGGATCATCGATAACTAGATCTCGATCCTAGTATAAATGGGATGATGGCCTTGTGCGTCCTAGAAGAAAAACCCCATGAGCTAATTGGAGACAACATACGGCAGCGCACTACACAAATCAGAGGGCTCCTCTGCATGAATGACCCGGTTCCAAAATTCACGAATCGAGGGATCATCCGGCTTGTCAAAGGTTTAGACGGATTGCGTCAGGATGGCAAGGAACTACTTCGAGTACACCTATGGCCCATTACCAAAATGCATCAGAGGTCCTATTTCGTGAGGAGCGCTTCCCAGTCTGCCTTCTCGCGCAAGAGAGTTATGGACGGAAGACCACAGATTATTGTGCCAGTGTGGTCAAAATACGCCTTCATAAGCCCCATCACCAACACATTAGCCGTCAGAATATCGTCTCGGATAGTAGTAGAGAAGTTCGATATTATCCATTCCTCGAGCCACGGACTTTTGACCCATTTCTGGAATCCTTGCTGAACTGCTCTAATCCAAACTCCCACGTAACACCTTCGACTATGATCTCTTGTTTCCCTCGTTGTCCACAATGAGATGCCTCAAAGCCTCCACATTTTTGCTCATGCAAAAGTTCATCTGCGCCAAGATTGCAAACCAGACCTCGTCAAGTCGAATGACAAGGTATTGATTCTAGGCCCATCCACCGATGGCACCTCTGACAAAACGTTCTAAGGACGGATATATATCGCGATTCTCTAGTGGCCATGTGGAGTGAGAAGAGAATAAGGCTGGCACAACTTTATGGGTGAAGAATTCATAAGGACAGCTCTGCTTCAAAAGATCCTACTGATTGAGGGTTGAATCTGAAAGAGAATCATAATCGTATGCGCGTGGTTCAGTGTTCGAAGAAAACCCTGTTATGACTAGGCAGGGATAGGCAATTATGACGATTATTAAGAGGATTGCTATGGAAATTGAGTGCTGTTTGCAGCTAGAGGCCATTTCGAGTCAATAAATAGCTGGGAAAATTATTTGATATCTGATATGCATGTTGACATCGTGACCATATGAAAACAACACTGTGGGCTCTGCTTATGTGAAGGTCGTTGTCAAAAATATCTCAGAAATCTATAGACTAATGACTCCTTGCTAAGTCTACAGCATACGGTAGGTTTCTGTTCGGGCTACGCCAAATGGAATTGCTAAGTGGCATCTTAAGAAATTCTACAGGCATTTGGCTCTATTCCATCCTCTCCTATTATTGAAATATCCGTTATGCAAATTAATTAAGTGAGTTGGTAATGTGTGAAATGATAATTATTGCCAGCGCCTAGCAGCTGCCTAGGTATACAGAGTGGTAGAATTCGCACGTGATAGCGCGATTATAAGAAGCACGGGCCACTATCCGCGTGTCGCGCCATGACACGTTTGCGATCTGAATAACAATGAACTAAGCAAGCTCTCTTTGCTTGTCAGGTTTATATACAGCACTCTTAACGCCTTAATGCTAATGTGAAGGCTACAATGTCGACACCGCAGGCAAAACGGCGCCGGCTGAACGACGCATCGAAAACCCTTCACAAGCCATTCAAATCACCCTTCCGCACGCCAATCAAGCCTCCATCTTCTGGCTCACCCTCATCCGACCCACTAGATGTGACTACAGCTCACGCTCCTACTCAAGAAGTCTCAATTACGACTACACCTCGACCAGGCACCGTTCCGAAGCCACTCACGCCGCATACCAACCGAACTACTCCAATTGCTTCTATCAGAATCAAAACATCACGAAGCTTTACGCACGAAATCATCCAACTACGGTCTGACATTCAGGTCCTAACACAAGCGTGTGCGCTTGCAGCATCGACAAAAGACGCGGATCTAGCTATGTTAATTGACAAATGGCGGATGGCGAGCCGCGCCGCAGCGGAAGAGGTCTTTGCGAAGACCAGAGATAGAGTCAACAGAATGGGTGGCGTAGGAGCCTGGAGGGAGAGAGAGAAAGAACAGCAAGAATGGAGGGAAAAGTGGGATCAGGAGGAGATGGAGGCTGAGAGAAAGAAATATGAAGCAAATATGCGCGACGGTGAAAATGAGAGCGTCGAGTATGACAAAATGGCGGACATAGAACAGGATGTGGAAAGGGAGGAGAGTGGTGGTGCGGATGATGACGTGAGTTCTTGCTCGGGTGGTAGAGATCAAGCTAATATATGACAGTCATTCACGATGGATATGATGCTCAGAACACTAAATATAGACCTTAACTTAATAGGTTTTGATAAAGAGGCACAGAGATGGGATGGATGAAAAAGGATGAGTCCGCCCCAGAATCATGCTTACAAACACCCGAAACGAACATACGGCGGCGCATTAGATTTCTCAGGCGCATAGCAGGGTTGCTATACGACATCGTCAAATGTGGGAAAAGCGGTTGCAAATATGTACGTTCCATACTCTGTATCACGATAGGAAGCAGCTAATCCACGGTTGTAGTATTAGAAGATTTTTGTTAACCGGACCTTTTCAGGCTCGGCAGCTGGCTTAGTTGTCAGATGGCTTCATATTGAGGTCTGAATAGCTGCAGCCTTCATTCAACCAAAATTCAATATATTATTGAGGCAATATCTAGGTCTTCATGCGGTAATGTAAGACCGAGGTAGTCCAAGCTTCAATTTGGTTGAGTTTGGTTTTTACTAGCATAAGTCTACAAAATATCACTTAGCCCTAGCAACCTAACTAGGCAGTTCAGATATTACAACTCCTCGCAACGCAGCCATATACGGCTCTGCTATCATTGAATCTCTACAATGGTAATTATGCCTAGAGCTGACGTGTGGTCAGCAGGCGCTACCGCTACGATGAGTGAATATTGATGAACATGTTTACTGCTGTCTATACAGATATCGGACAGATGATGATGAAAATAAGTGAATCCGCGTAAAAGCGGCGAAGCGATTTGGGACCATACGTTTTTGCCAGACAAACCACAATTTTTAGATAAATAAAGAACCTCTTTACATGAGAATCCACTCGGAACACCCCATATCTCTCATTCCACGTCCAATCAATAACCTGCAAGTTCCTCTACGCTGTTGGTACCACATCCAGCGCCTTGACACTAACCCTCTCACTCGTGCCCAGCATCCAGACACATACCTCCGCCGCATCCCACTAACCAACGGCTCGAAACCAGCCATGAACTCTTCATACATTCGGGCCTCGTACCCGACCTTCTATTGGTGGAAACACGTCGTAACGACCACCAAATTAAGTGCTAACGCCTTGATGATCATATCCCGGGGCTCGGTCCTCAGAACATTGCTAAAAGCCTTGTAGGCTGTCTTCGACGAGGGGGACACGGCGTCTCCCAGGAATCGCGGGACCTCGAGGCCGGTCATCGACGTGATGCTCAAATGGGGCCTCTGGCCCTCTCTTTCATGTTGCCGGCGTTGGGGGCTGTGTACGCGGCGAACATGTAGCCGCTAATGTTCGTGCTGGCCATGATGATACTGTCCTGCATCGGTAGATTGGGGAATGGAGATGGGTTGCCCAGGGCGAGGCCCGTGTTCTTGACTAGGATGTCGATGGGGCTGAGAGCTTCGACGACGTTCTTGATGGCACTATCTATCTAGCTGTGTTCTCTTACGTGGGCGACCAAAGTGCATATTTGGACCGGAGTGATTATATCATCTTTTATTTCTTTGATCGTGGTTTAGTTTGTCTCTTGAGGGTGCGAGGAGAATGAGGTTTACTTGTTCGCGAGCGAGGAGACTGGCGATTGTAGCCCCGATACTTATTGATGCCCCTATGACTATGATATTTTGGTTTTTGAGACATATTTTTGGGTGAATTGGGGGGAAGATTGGTGATAGTCATATGTTAATTCGACTCGCAGGGACTTTCGATATTGTTGATGGCAACATTACTATATGTTATCAACTTAATAGGGCTTAACGATTTAAAATGAAACATGCCATTGATATTGGGGACTGATTTAATTATATCATCTTCCTATTGATAATGGGCTAATATCCGATCCGGACATTTCATGAATAAATATTAAGTTTCAAATTTCGGGTAGGATGCGAAGTTTTGCCAATTTCTTACCAACTATAGATTATTACCCAAGCCATGGAAACTACGTCATGAAATACTAGATTTTTAGCTATCATGCATAGACTATTTTGATGCCCGTGATCTAATAGTACCAACATTATTTACTACTCCCAGCTCAAAGTCCAACTTCCCTGCCACGCCCCACAACTCGTCACATCCTTCAAATCCAACTTCAGCACCCTGGTATCCTCATCATACTCAGCCCCATCTATACTCTTTCCATTCAACTTCACCTTACCGATACTATCGACACCGAGGATCGTGACATTGCCGAGAGCATTCGCATCCTTGTAGCTCCCCTTAACATCCGCCTTCAACTTCCCATCGCCAGCTCTAAATGTAATCTCAAGCGTCCCGCTCGGCTCTAAGCTCTCCCCATCGTCGATATACAACTCACCCTTCGCATCTCCGTCCTCGCTCAAAGCGACGATTAAGCCCCAGGGATTTTTCCGGCTCTCCCTCGTCGTGTATCCTGGTTCCTGAAGCGGGAGCACCGAACCACCTCGAACAAAGATGGGAATGTGGCCCAAGGGTGCATCGATTGTAGTGTTAACACCGGCTTTCGCTCTAACTTTTTCTTGCGTATACCAATCGTACCATACCTCGCCATCAATGATGCCTGGAAACACGCCCTTCACGGTATCAACCTGGGGCTCCAGAACCGGGGTAACTAGGATCGAGGGACCAAGCAAGAACTGCGTGTCTACTCCCGCGAGCTGAGGCTCGTTGGGGAACTCCCAGGCGAGGGCTCTCATGACTGTAGATCCGGTGGTGTGAGCTTTATAGAAGAGGGTATACATGTACGGTAGAAGGGAATACCGAATGTGCATGGCTGTGCGGGTAGCGCTTGCAACAGATTCCCAACGGTAAGGCTCTTGGGCGAGAGCGGAGAGAACGTTGTGGTTGCGGTAGAAGGGGAAGAAGGCAGAAAGCTGCATCCACCGGGAGCAGAGCTCGTAGTCCGTATTACCGTTGAATCCGCTTTATTCTGTGAGAAATTATTGAATAAGTCAGTGTTAGAAGGGGGCCTACCATGTATCAACGCCAAACATTGGAATACCGAAGAGCGAGAACGACAAGGCCTGCGGGATGGAAAAGTACATGTAGTACCACTTCGATGCATTATCGCCACCCCAATGGCCGGTCCATTTGCCTGACCCGGCAAAGGTGGAACGCCCAATAATGAAAGGGCGTTTTCCGGGGAACACTTTCAAAAGCCCTTGGTATGTAGCATTTAGGATTTGGTGCCTATGGAACCAAGAGTTAGCGCATTCTAGATTTGTCATCGTTAGGAATTGGTAAGTCGGACATACCCCCAGACATTGTGGACATCATACTCCTGGACACCATTGGCATGAGTAGCGTTCGGTGAGACTGCATGCACTGCAAGATCGCCTTGGACGTTGCTAATCACGTAGGGAGGGTGACCAACGTTTCTAACTCCTGGCGTTGGTATCGTTCGAAGGTAGCTGGTCGACGTAGAAGAAGTTACTGTTACCGACGTAGACGTCTTGGCTGCTTGACTTGACGAGGCTGATGAAGCAGATGCCGCCTCTGTTGCGTTGGTGATATTAAAGCCTTCTGGATAATCATATATTACGTTTCCTTCTTCCCCTGGCAATGCAAAAGGCGGATGGACTGGATTCATTGTGACGTTCCCAGTACCGCACGACCCTATGCAGAAAGATGAAACTTCCGACATGTCGATCCAGAAGCCATCGTAAGGTACTTCTTTGTACCATTCGACCCTACGCCATATCAGGAGCTGCATACGTTATGTCTTCGGGATGGCTACTAACATCTCATTAACCCACCACTGAACACCAGATGCAGACATCCAGTCTGGGAAGACAGTATACCCAGGCCAAACGGCACCAATATACTGGCTACCATCGGGATTTGTCATAAATACTCCAGATTCATTGCCTCGAGTGTATGTGTCGTAGGCATCACTAGCATTATTTGGGTTAGGGATATAGATGGCAGAATCAACAATCGGAATGAAATGTTGCCCGTCCTCGTGTAGCTTATCGAAGAATTCCTTAACCCCCGAGGGCGGGTAGGTAAAAGGGTCCAATGTAAAGTCTCGGTATCTATGAAGCCTGTTAGATTGCAAAGCCGAGTGATAATGAATACCTACTGGTCCATGTAATCAATATCTACCCAGATGGTTTCTACAACAGCCGTCAGTATCATAGATCAAACAGAGCAAATGATTAGATTACCAAGTGGAATATCGAAGTCGCGGAATGTATTGATGATCTACAGTGTAGGTAAGCAGGTAAATTATAAAAAATATGCCGAAGCATACCTCTCTCAGTTCGGTCCAGTTGCGATATCCCCAACGACACTGGTGATATCCAAATCCCCAGTATTGCTGCATTGCAGGGAGCCCAATGGCAGATGTTTGATACTGCTTGGTAACTTCCGCTTGGGTTGGTCCGTCAAAGAAGAACAAGTCAATACTTCCGCCCAATGTCCTCCAAGTTATACTTTCAGGCTGTAGCTGAACTTCTTGCCCATGAAGATTTCGGAGATATACTCCATGGGAATACGACTCATGCTCCGATCCGCCGCCACTGTAGCCTGTCTTGAAGTACCTTGTGTCTAAATAGAAGGGGTGGCTGCCATAAATATTTCGATCAATCGGATCACCAGCATCTGCAGCATATATGGTGGCCGTGAGATTGTGGTTGAGTCGCAATCCGTGGATCCTCTCTCCGAGTCCGTATAAATTATAATCCTCTGGTAAAGCGGATACGAACTCAATAAATTGATCCTCATAGACAAGGGTGGTATCCTCGGTCGTGAAAAGAACATCTCCGGTTGAATACCTTGTGACGCTGAACCAGAATGAGGGCTCATCATCCCCTAAACCGCATGTTAACTTAAATTTGGTCATATCAGATTTCCACGATGTAGCTTACAGTCAAACTCTAGATCAATATCTCCGTAGGTCGAGTCCGGCTTCGGACGAGGGATCAAATCTTCTGGCACTATATACCATGAAGAATTAGATGCATCCTTCTTCAATCAGTTGTAATTCGTCGAGCATCTATTGAGCTTTAAGTGACCACGAGACGTACAATGTTCGCCGGACTGATGTTGATAACCAGCCGGTTCGCTGCCTGATATTCCACTTTTAAATTGAGCACCTTGATATCATTCCCATAAGCATTGCAAGGCTTGCCAGCCAGGGTCAGAACTGCGGTCAGGCCATGCTCATCCTCTTGCACCTGAGACACCTTGTAACCTGGGCAAATATCTTGAGCGTTAACGGCCTTTGGATCTTCGATGTTTGGCAGGAGATTGGCACCATCATCTGCTGATGCTGGGATAGTGAAGATAGAGCGAAATTTGGTGGGCGTTCCCGCGACAGTTGTTGACCACTCAGCGTCGGCCGTAGTCGGAGTTGCTGAGTGGCTAGATCCGTCCGCTGAACTTGATGTATTCTGTCCTGTGGTTAACGCTAGAAAGGGACATAATATTAATGCGGTCCTTATAAAGGAAGAGCGAGCCATTGCGACTCAATTGCAACCCCCTAAGAGCTTGGCTGGGGCGAATAGGAAGATATTCTAGCTCCGCAGCGGGTTTATGCAAAGTGCTGCGACTCAATTGAAATAGTAGAAACCAAAAGCGATAGAAGGTATCTATGACGGGGGGAAGCCAAGGCAAATTATACCGGGCGGTTCTCGTATATATGCGCCAACACGGTGGAGCTACTTAGGTACCAAGCTCCCCGTAAATTGCGACAAAGAAAAATGACGATATGTTCCAGGAACAAGAACAAGGAAGAGCCTGCAGCATGCATAAGTGGCTGGCCAGGGACTAATATTGCAACCCTGTAGGGTTGGACAGCCGGGCGTCTCGTTGAAGATGTGACGATGCCTCCAGTCCTAAAGATGGAAGGTAACCTCGGGAGCGGAACATTGAGCGAACCACCCACCGGGCTTTGACACACACCTTTGGCCAGAAGTCGGCCTAGAAGCCTTGGAGTCTTGCGGGGTTGATGAATGAACGCTTACCGGGAACGAAGATGGGCATGGATTGAGGGCCAGCCAGACCAGAAAGAGGAGAAGGTTCGCAAGGGTCGGCATTGTTGATCACGGCAATACGCTTGGCCAAACCACGGAGAGTCAACGGAATATATTGAGTGCAGGATGATCTGCCGGTACAATTCAATATGTTGTGAGGCTCTCGCGTAGACTCTTGATAGCCATGAGAGCACTTACTTCCTACTCCTACCGACGGGTGGGTGTCTGCGGCAAGTCCCCACCAGCCCGCCTCGAGACACGCCTGCTAGTGTGTTCTACTCAAAACATCAAGCCACATATGGCGGCCTCGGGGCTTTGAGGTCTGATGATGTTCTGACGGCACGCTGATCGAGTGCCTCCTGTGAGGCTGTACATTCTAGTCCCAAGTTCCCCGCAAAACACGGTCCGTCTGGCGGCTCGGCGGGGAAGCTTGAGGCGAGACGGCAAATCTTAAACCCACCGACAAAACTTCCGACACTTCCTCGAATTATTATCATTATCGTTTGAATCATAAGTGCTAGTGCCCGCTGTATGATCAAAAAATTATATCCAAAGTCCGCTTCGGGTTCCGATGGTAATGTGCTCCCTTCCGCCTGAGGACAGTCGCGAATCGCACCTCTTTTCCATCTTCAGAGATCTGAACCGCTATTCTCCTTTCGAAATTTCTGAAAATAACCCTACCATCCTATAACGCTGGGCGACTGTTCTATCCACGATCGGAAGCCAAAAACTGGGTATTGCTCCGAGTTGTAGCTTTACCCCATGTGCGGGGGCATGCTCTCGGGCCGACAACGGACAAATCGAATTGTATCCGTAGGGGGAGTAGGCTGAACGAAGCGGCGCGAAATAGACCCACTTGGACTTTGGAATTGTCATCAGCGGGGTCTGTACCTATACGAGTCTTGGTCGTCTTCGTCATCTGGCCATCGATAGAAGGTGTATGCCGAGTCAGATCCATTGCGAGGTGTGAATGGCGAAACATCGTTCACCATATCAGGTCCTCTATGCGGCTGGTAACCACTCGTGGGATAAGCTGGGCTGACGTAGGCATTCAAGCCATCATAGTTACTCAGAGTTGCCTGTTCCTCGGAGTAGTAATGTCTCTGCTGTGCTCTTGGGTGGGGTTCTGCTTGGCTAAGATATGGAGAACCCGTGGAAAGGAGAGTGGCATCTTCCTCGATTGGTTCCTGTCTTGTATACGGTGATTGGGAGCCTGAGCCGACATATGTTGAGCTTGGGGATAATTCTGGGGCTGGCGAATGCAGTATCGGCCGCAATGTACTATCTTCTTGCGACATACCGTACTCTTCAAATTGGTATTGTGGAGACCGTTGACGCGCCACAACCTGCTCTGGCGCTGTGATGGGTTTTTGCCTTATGTCGGTGGAGTAGCTTTGCTCTTTTCTGACCCCTTCGCCGTCCAGTTCAACCAACTCGACCGAGTATAGTTCTGTAGGATTGATAGGGGCCTCTAATTCGCCACGAGAATCTCCTCGCGATCCGCCAGAGGCTAAAAGCTTTTGATCAGACGCAAAGGATTCTGCAATATCCACTCTAGGTAGAGTAGGCTGATTGCTTGCTGAAGTGTCCCATAGACCAGTGCCTAGTCTCCGCCGCCTCCTATGCCAGACCCAAAAACCGATTCCGACTAATAAAGCAATAGCTCCTACAATGCCTCCCCCAATCCCGATTGCAGAGCCGGTGGTGAGCTTGAATGGCCTATCCGTTGTAGTCGTGCTCGGAGCTGGGGCTGTCGTTGCGCTCAAGGCAGTACTTGTGATGCCCGTCTCCGCCGAATCATCGCAGCATGGGCTGCACACCTTGTTGACGCATATCCAATCGTTGTCGCATTCATCGTTTACTGAGCATGCGGCGCCCAAGCAGTGGCCCTCCCACGTACATGCCGCGTATGTGGTTGTCGGAGTAGAAGCCGTCAAAATCGCTCGCGAAGTTATTAGGTTCGGTGGACTTGTCGCGGACATTGCGCCGAAAACGTATCTATAAGTCAACCAACAATACTGCCTATGCGCGTCAGTCTAGCGGAAAAGATGAATTGTGGCGAATATCGTACTCAAACTGGTATCCCTATAGTGTCCGATAGTTGGCCTTGAAGGGCGATATACGTGATTCCCATCAGGTCTGCCTCTAGACATGATCGAATTTAAGAAGTTCAAGCTGACAACAAGACCCCCCTATCGTGCCGGGAATCATGGAGATCATACGGCGCGGATAGCGAGATATAGTCTCTGGGAAGGCGGGGGCTGACTAGGCTGAAATCTTGGGAGTGTCTATTGGCAGCTGGAGCTCGTCGATGCATGGCCTCGATCGGGTGGCTTCCGCCAAACACCAATCCTGGGGCGAACGCCTTCTTCACACCACTTCAGCTTGAAGCTTGATTTGAATCAGCCCCCGCGATTTTTGCTGTCGCATGATGGAAGAAAATGATTCGGGATGATAATGGGCTTCCAAGAGGCGCTCGGGATCTTTGGTTTCGCTAAGAGAAATTGAAAGATCTGATGCTGGGAGGGGGCGAATTACGATATTGCTTGTGGTTTTTTCCTACCTATATCTAGACGCGTGATTACTGCCTAGTCATCAACGCAATGGTTGAGACACGGCAAAGTCTTGCAAGGCTTCCTGTGCCTGAGGTGTAGATGTACGACCAGTCCGGGGTCTATGATTAACTTGCAGTTTACCGCCAGACCATCTGAAACGTAGAGCCCTTACAAGAAGCGCTTCTTAGCATTTTGGGGGCGCGTGTCTTTTAATCAACGCTACTCAACCAACGGCAGCTCTACGAGAGGGCTCAGTCAAGAAAAGGTCATAGCGCAGATGGGCGCGCTCCAACTCCCATTGGTACGGTGTGGTGTATCTTATATTGGCAGTCCAAGCAAATTCCAGATTCTAACACTCCGTCTCGTCACGAAACTCTCGCGGTTATGCTGCCCCTGGACTTGCATTCAATTCCTTAGTTATCGCCATCCCCTTAGTGCGCTGGTCCGAGGAAACAAGATCTGCTCCGAATCAAGTATGATGGGATTGTAGAATGGATAGACTACGAAGCATCTAATATTTAGTCAGTAAATCTCCAAAAGTGAATCTTTCACTAAGGGTTTCCCTGATTAATACTAGTTCGGTCGTAGTCTACGTTTCTACGAAAGTCAGTATGGGATTGCTGGGCCTCAGTGTGTCCACTGTGGCCAACGAGGCATGCTGCACAATGAACGGCAGAACAATCTATGCACTCGTCCCTCAACAGACAGGAATCGTGCAAGGAGGCAGTATCTGAGCGGGAATCGACCTCCGAAGATGTTGCGGCTCCTGAACAGTAGCTGATTCGGACGCTCTCGGGGGAGCCCCGCAGTGCCATGCTCTCAGGGTTAGTAAACGCGGTTATTTGATTGGCGTCATCCATGACGTACGAAGTGAGGTGTACAACAGTTCCCTCCTGCAGCAGTTTACACGCAATCTGCTGAGCGGCTCGTACATACGGCTTACAAGTGCAATTCCCGTCACCTTTGATGCTTTCCCCGCGTGTCCTTCGCCTGGCCTCCTCACTTCATCCGGCCACGTATTCACGACCTTATTTACAAAGAGCGGCTTTCAGCATCACGGCGCAAATAATGGCACAAGAGTTTAAGCTTAAGGGAGTGATATCCCTTAACCTGAAGAACGGAGAGAAGCAGGAGGTGGAAATCGAGGGTATCGAGGGAGGTAAGGCTCTACTGCTACGGGTTCAAGACAAATACTACGCAACGTCGGCCAACTGCACCCACTATGGAGCTCCCTTGAAGTTGGGCGTACTCACGGGCGAGGGACGGTTGACGTGCCCTTGGCACGGTGGTGAGTTTCCTGAAATGCCGTCGACCGGACCGTATTTGACGCGCGTCAGCCTGCTTCAATGTCTCGACAGGTGATGTGGAGGACGCTCCAGCGCTGGATGCGCTTGCGACGTACGAGCTTGTTGAAAAGGATGGCGCAGTCTACATCAAAGCCGACGAGGACACTATCAAAACTAATCGCAGGCCTCTGGACCTGAAGTGTTCCGCAGTAAGCGATGAGAAAGTTCTCGTCATTGGAGGGTACGGGACATCTATGCATCGCGTTTAAGCATCTCGCTAATTAGATAATGCAGTGGAAGCGGAACCCTAGGCGCAATCGAGGGTCTACGAGGTGGAGGATATAAAGGCTCTATTACCGTATTGTCCAAGGAAGGCTATCAGCCAATAGATCGAACGAAGCTGTCAAAGGCGCTCTTGGCGGACTTATCAAAAGCTGCATGGCGGTCCAAAGACTTCTACAAGGATGCATCCATTGACATCATTCAAGATGAAGTGTCAAGCGTCGACTTCAGCAGCATGAAGGTGTCGACCAAATCCGGCAAGACGTTCGACTACACGAAGCTAGTCCTAGCTACAGGTGGAACCCCACGATGGTTACCACTTCCTGGCTTGAAGCAAGGTGAACTCGGCAATGTCTTCGTCCTTCGTGCTCTGCCCGATGCCCAAAACATCCTCAAGGCGGTGGGCGACAGTGGCAAAAAGATTGTGGTCATCGGTAGCTCATTCATTGGTATGGAGGTTGGCAACTGCCTGGCTAGCATGAAAAATGAGGTCTCGATCATTGGCATGGAATCTGGTACGCCTGCAAACCAAATCTAAAAATTCATACTGAACATCTACAGAGCCAATGGAGCGCGTCATGGGTACCCAAGTCGGGAAGATCTTCCGTGGGCTACTAGAAAGGAACGGCGTGAAGTTCTATATGGGAGCAAGTGTTGACAAGGCAGCTCCGTCACAAAGCGACTCTTCCAAGGTCGGAGCTGTGCATCTGAAGGACGGGACCGTCCTTGAAGCAGATCTGGTAATTGAGGGCGTTGGTGTTGCGCCAGCGACGGAGTATCTGAAGGAAACCGGCATCAAGCTCGAAAAGGACGGGTCGATCAAGACGAACGAGTCATTCGAAGTCGAAGGGCTAAAGGATGTCTATGCGATCGGAGATATTGCAACATATCCTTATCATGGACCTGGAGGGAATGGCAGCCTCATTCGGATAGAGCATTGGAATGTCGCACAGAATGCGGGCCGCTCCGTTGCTAACTCGATTGCCCACCCAGGCGCCAAGCCAAAGCCATTCATCCCGGTCTTCTGGTCAGCCCTTGGAGCTCAGCTTCGATATTGCGGCAACACGGTAGGGGGTTATGATGATGTTGTCATTACGGGAGATACAGAAAAGCCTTCGTTTGTGGCGTACTACACTCGGGGCGAAACGGTTGTGGCTGTGGCGTCCATGATGAAGGACCCGTACATGACGCAGAGTGCCGAGCTCATGAGACGCGCCAAGATGCCTACCAAGGGCGAACTGAAGAAGGGTGTTGACATTCTCGAGATCAATGTCCCATCGGAGATCAAGATCTGAATGGGTATGGTATAGGAGGGAAATGAGGGGACGGTGTTTGATGATTTCGGGGGAGAGGAACATCAAAAAGGGGTCTCCACTCCAGCTCAGAGCTGTCTGTGAGTGACGTCAGGAAACACGAAACATTTCCATGCATCCTAGGCTTGGAACCGCTTTGTGAAGGCATTTCTATTCCGAGGTTGGCCGATGTAGCAAGGTTGATGCAGGCTATATAATGTGCGAGGTGAGAGAAATTGAACGGCCAAAGTTGTGGTTAGTACACGGCAAGTCTCGAGTCGCGCAGGGTCTGGGCGCCTGTAATTTAATTCCCGAGCGAACTGGTCGCCAAATGGTACGTAGTTGGCCCGAAGAAGCAAATTGTAAAGAATTTTGGGCTTCACCGGCGATTATTGGCAGAGAAATGGTGCTCACATGGCTGGGGCAAGCCGAACCGAATAGCACTAACAACGTAGTCGTCTGAGTCTTCTCGGATAGACTGACTGGAGGGCGGACCCGGTTCCGATGTCACCTGCCGCCTGCAGGGAAAGTCCCTGATCCGTCGTTGGGCTGAATGGTATCCTTGTTGCTCTGACGATACATTCATACATCTAGAGAGTGGGAGCGCAGACACGGTTTGCGTCCGATGTCCCTCTATTTCTTTTGGCCAGGGCTGTCTGACCAGGGCCCGGCGAAGGGGCGCTGGCCCAGCACAGGCTCTCAGCTCCCCACGTCATGGGCAAAGGGCGAGATTCGTTTTGTTGTTATGGTGGTTGTTGACATCGGCGGCCGCGTTTTTATGCACTCGCGGACGCGTCCGGGCCTCCAAGATGGCCGTGTCTAAGAAGCGGGTCCCGAAGACGTCAAATGGTGAGGCAGTGGTCGGGCTCGAGTCTTGTGCCAGTACATTGTGCAGGCAAAAGAGCACACTGGTCTTGAGAGGGCGCGTGCTCGAGGCGGCTTCGGGAGACGCAAGACAGAAGAGGATCTGTTGCAAGCGTGAACTTGAGGTCGAGTGCATCCCAGGTATATCGGGGACGATATGGCTCAGGTGTAGCGGCGTGAAGCAGCGCATAAAGGGCAATAATCCGCCAAAAGGAGCACCAGGTCTGAAACAAACACCTGGGCAACTCCTTTTCCGCTGGGGACACAAGCAAGCGGACCCACGGCTGCACCGACGACGCAGGCTGCTCGCCACAGATCGCGCGTAGGGCAGACAGGTTCCCCCGTCTCGTGCTGGTCGGCGCGAGATAATTATACACACCGCGTTGTTGTGGTGTGGCATCGCCGCTCCTCCCCTTTCTGCGTTTTCTGCGTGAGCCACCCGTCTCTGGACGAAGCGAAATTGGGACCTCCATCTCAGCCGCGCTCCCCTTCCCTCCACTCACGTCAAGACCACCGGCCCAGCACCATCCTCCTCCACCAGAAAAGCCGCTGGCAGCCTCTTCTTCGCGGCGGCAGAGCAGCCCCTTGTCGCCGTGAGCCCGCCCGTCTCGACGCCTGAGGCTGCGCTGCCCGTCGCAGGTCAAGCGAACTAAACACGCTCACTACTTACCGCACCCGCGCGCCGCTCCCCAGGGCTGCATGTGAACGGACGACACCAGCGACCGTCGCAAGCCTTCCCCCCCCAACGGCCGTCACCCATCTGCCCCGGGTCTCGCAGTGGCCGTCCCTCGCCGCGAGAGCTGCTACCAATTGCTCTACTGTGGACCTTTCAAGGAGAACAGATACCCATATCCACCCTTCACCCCCGTTTGTTGCGCCGCCCGCGGCCTGGATGCGTCCACCGCCCGAACAGTGCACCTTCTCACAATCCACCCGCGCTTATCCTGAAAGACGGAAAGAATTGCATCGCCTGTGGTTCACTAGAACTGTCTAGAGCATCTACAGGTGCAGCTCCCGTCCTCGCCGTCCGTGACGGGCGAGGATGTCGTCGGCAGCCGTGCAGACCAGCGGTCCAGCGATATCAAACCGGTCATATCAGCAGCCCCAGTCACCGCACGGCAGAGAGCAGTACTACGCACAGCAGTCTCCCGCAACCGCCTCCCCAGGCTCGTCCCGGAAGCCATCACAGCGCCCGAGCGGAAATGGCACGTCGCCCAACACGCCTACAGCCCCCCAAGCACTCAGCTCGTCGACCGCATCGAATATCCCCAACCTAAACACCCCCCGCACCCAACCGCTTCCCCCAACTACCAACCCGTCGCCGATCATGGCTGCGTCCGCTGCGTCCATGGCCGGCGCTCCTATGCCTCCTCCGCGCACCTCTTCACATCGCAACCAGCCGTCCACCACTACATCAGGAAATAACAGTCCATCCACCTCGCGAGCGCCGCAGTCGGCATCATACACCAGTGCAGGTGGCAAGGCGCGCGATGATGCCACCAATGCTGGCCAACCTCGCAGGAAGGGCAAAGACAGCCCGCGCCATCAGAGCAGCTCAAGCAGAGCGAAGCATTCCCATTCTCAACCTTCCCATAGTCGTTCCGCCACTGCGATAGACCAGACAAATCTGCCCCGCGAAGAGAGCACCGTGATCAATCGGATCGTAGTTGCTGACCCGCAAGAAGACATTGCTCGTGAGGAGGCCAGGCAGGCTGAGGCGCGACCCATCGCAGCAGGCTCCGGTATCACCCCAACGACCGGACTCGGGCTTGTAGGAAGTGAGGGCGTTGATGATGGCGGCCGAGGAGGAGGAAGTGGAGGAAAAAGCCGGCAAGATCACTCAAAGTCAGAAGGCTCAGCGAAGCGTTCAAGATTCGGCAACTACATTCTTGGCCAGACCCTAGGAGAGGGTGAATTTGGCAAAGTCAAAATGGGATGGAAAAAGGACAGCAACATTGAGGTTGCTATAAAGTTAATCAGACGCGAAACCTTAGGTTCGAACCAAAACCGCCTACAGAAAATTTACCGCGAAATCCACATTCTCCGAGGACTAGAGCATCCCAACATTGTTCGGCTCCACGAGATGGTCGAAACTGAGCGCCATATTGGAATAATATTGGAATATGCTTCCGGTGGAGAGCTATTCGACTACATTTTGAACCACCGTTACCTCAAGGATGGTGCGGCCCGCCGACTATTTGCCCAATTGATTTCTGGTGTGGGCTACTTGCACAAAAGAGGAATTGTCCACCGAGATCTCAAATTGGAGAACCTATTGTTGGATCGGAATCGTAACATCATAATCACAGATTTTGGCTTCGCCAACACCTTCGATCCGAGCGATGAGCTTTCAGAGGAGATTGAGTACAATCTGGGCAACAAAGATTTTGTGAGACAAATGGGCTTGGAAGGCACTGATGGAGCTCGCCGGGGCGATCTGATGCAAACCAGCTGTGGTAGCCCGTGCTATGCTGCCCCCGAGCTGGTTGTCAGTGATTCTCTATACACAGGTCGCAAAGTTGATGTATGGAGTTGTGGCGTTATCTTGGTAAGTCGCATCTAAATCAAGTTCTTGTGCTATCGATTCTAAGCATGGAACAGTATGCAATGCTAGCTGGGTATCTTCCTTTCGATGATGACCCGGCGAATCCAGAAGGCGACAACATAAACCTCCTGTACAAGTACATCGTTTCGACTCCGCTCACTTTTCCGGAATATGTCACACCACATGCGCGTGACTTGCTGAAGCGCATCCTAGTGCCCGATCCCAGGAAGCGTGCTGATCTTTTCGAGGTTGCGCGACACAGCTGGCTGAGTGATTATGCTCATGTAGTCAGCTTCATCACTTCAAGTACTACAACCTCCAATGACATATCAAAAACGGCAGTCTTCTCAAGTAAGCATCATGTCAACACGTCGTGATACCGTGCTAACCCCTGCATAGAAGACCCATTTGAGCCTCCCATGCTTGCTCGGAGCGCCTCTGTCCGCGAACCAGCAAAACCCCATACTGCAGTTTCGCCTGTTGGGGGACTTACAGCGAAGCGTGATCAAATTAATCGTGATGAATCCGAGAAGTCAAGAACGCAGCGTGACAATAAACGTCGCACAGTGCAGGTCGAGTATGTGGCGCCTCAATCCCAAACTGCTCGAGGCGAAACATCGCCCCCTACGGCCGCTACTGGAAAATCACGTGTAAAGGATTCAGGACCCATTGAGGTCCCTCCCACGGATGGTTATCAATCTTCTGGGACAAATACTCGCCAGACGCGATCGTCTGCACAAGACAATATTGGCGCTCCAATGCGTCCAGTGCGAGATGCGCCGAGATCAGTATCGGACTACACCGCATTTGGCACAATGCCACCTACATCTACAGCTCGACCTTCGACCGGTGGTACTCTAGGTACTGGGTCACGTTTGCCGTCAAGGGGAAATTCATATGGACAGCCCGCAGCAGCAACCGTTGCCCAAACGAACGCTGAAGGTCGTTTCTCGCAACCGAAAGGGAAGCAGTATACGATCTCCGCGCCAAAATCTCAACCAGAAACACCAATAGGTGAACCATCTATTGGTCAACCTAGCACGCAACGAGTTCAGTCGATTCAGACCGAATCTCACAGTTCTGGGTCAAAAGGCCATAGACGATCTAACACGGTTAGTGAGACCCTCGGGAGAATGACTTCCATGTTTAGTAGTCGTGTACCTCCGGAACACTCGCAGAATTCCAGCCACAATTCGAACAAAATTCAGAAGTCATATCCTCCCACCAGCATGCCTGGTCCTATTGCTAATGACGAGGTTCCACGACAGTCTACCGAATCATCGCGTCGAACGTCCTTTGGTTTCAACCGAAAGAATACCGATCAATCGGGCGCTACAAAATCAAGTAGACGATTCTCACTTCTTCCTGTTTCGCTGTCTAAGACCTTCTCTGGCCATAGAGAGAGTATGCCGCCCCCTAGCTCGCACTCTAGTGATCCGCGTCGATCTGCTGCACAAGCTCCGCGCAGCAGAGGTCAGTCTCGCGGACCGGGTATGGCTTTTGGTCGGGGAGAGTCTCGGTCTCCTAGCCAGAGCACAACCGGTAGCAACGTACCAGGGTTCTATGATGGCCAGCAGGAAGGCAGTTCGCGCTCAAGACCTGGGCCGTCCTCTGCACCAGCGCAGCAAACTCAATTCGACTACGCACCGCCTATCGGCGACGAAAAGTTCCCAGGACCTACCCAACCTCATCCTTCCTCCCGCCCCTATCGTCACGCCAACGATTCTGAAGCTTCAGAGTCTGTGGTCCGTCCGCGGTACCCGCCTGGTTTCGATAGTTCCGAAAACGCAAACAGTCCGGCTCAGAAGGAGAGACCGGGCGTTCTGCAGAAGAGCAGGAAATTCGCGGATGCATATGATGATCCTAAGCAAGGGCATCATGTCGGAAGCTCAGGGTCTGCGAAGCGGGTTATGGATCTCTTTAGAAGGATTGGGAGACAGAGGGGCAAGGAGGACAGGTGATGGGAATTCATGGCGATCTGTAAAGGTTGCAAAAGTATGTACATCGAGGAGGATTATTAATTCCCCCTTTCCCCATTCTTAGATGGAAGAAGGACCCAGCTGCATGAGCGCGAAGTGGTAGGGAGATAGTGGACAGGGTAATTATTTGCATTAGCGGGCGTTTTGTGTTTTGGTGTTGTGCGTTTGTCCATTCTTGTTTTCCACCGATGTTGATTTGCGAGGCGAAATTGTGGGGTCCAGCAGTTTCTGTTTTGTGTGTGAGAGAGTGAGTGAGAGAGGGAAAGTCCGTGTTCATGTGTCCTTTTTTGCTTTTGTAGTGTTTATTCATCCCCCATTCCACTCGTCTTTGTTGGGTCTCCGATAGGGAAACGGTTCTCGACTAGCCGTGTCAAGGATAGATTGCAGATATACTTTTTTTTTTGAGGATACAGGGTGTGAATCGGGTAGGCTTGTAACACATATGGGAGGAATTTTGGAAACCAACCCCATTTTGGGGGGGGGAGAGGGGGTTGTGTGCGCGTGTTAATCTCTGAGGGAGAGAGTGGGCTAATTTATGGTTATGTAGATTTTTTTTTGTCCTTTAAAGTCTTGGAAATGAACGACTAGCCAGTTCGTAGGCAACGAACGGGGCAGGTTTTTTTTTTTTT